>CANNZV010001451.1:75608-229160 GCA_947561585.1 Caprella mutica | reverse complement strand
ATGGTGATATCACTATAACTCTATTATCTAATGGTGATATCATTATAACTCTATTATCTAATGGTGATATCATTATAACTCTATTATCTAATGGTGATATCATTACAACTCTATTATCTAATGGTGATATCATTACAACTCTATTATCTAATGGTGATATCATTATAACTCTATTATCTAATGGTGATATCATTATAACTCTATTATCTAATGGTGATATCATTATAACTCTATTATCTAATGGTGATATCATTATAACTCTATTATCTAATGGTGATATCATTATAACTCTATTATCTAATGGTGATATCATTACAACTCTATTATCTAATGGTGATATCATTACAACTCTATTATCTAATGGTGATATCACTACAACTCTATTATCTAATGGTGATATCATTATAACTCTATTATCTAATGGTGATATCATTATAACTCTATTATCTAATGGTGATATCATTACAACTCTATTATCTAATGGTGATATCATTACAACTCTATTATCTAATGGTGATATCATTATAACTCTATTATCTAATGGTGATATCATTATAACTCTATTATCTAATGGTGATATCATTATAACTCTATTATCTAATGGTGATATCATTATAACTCTATTATCTAATGGTGATATCATTACAACTCTATTATCTAATGGTGATATCATTACAACTCTATTATCTAATGGTGATATCATTACAACTCTATTATCTAATGGTGATATCATTACAACTCTATTATCTAATGGTGATATCATTATAACTCTATTATCTAATGGTGATATCATTATAACTCTATTATCTAATGGTGATATCATTACAACTCTATTATCTAATGGTGATATCATTATAACTCTATTATCTAATGGTGATATCATTACAACTCTATTATCTAATGGTGATGTCATTATAACTCTATTATCTAATGGAGATATCTAATGGTGATATCATTACAATCTACTCCTCTACAAGGTATACCCTGAGTGTGACGTCATCTGTCGAAGTGGGGAGAGCAAATAAGCTGATTGAAAGCAAACAATGTAGCAATGCTATTAATGAGTGCATCCTTCATGTATCCCTTTAGTATCCCTCCTGTATCCCCACATTAGTTATTAAGGTCAGCATACTGTCTTTTGAGTTTCATACTGTCTAAAGCTGTTGAATGAGCGGAAGAATTTTCTGCTTCAAAATCTATTGGTTTGTTCTGCAAATTGAGTTTTGGAGAATCTTCAGCCGGAACTTAATAAATTGTCCTTGAGTTTTGTTTTTTTTGTTTCTAGCTGTACAGATTGGGTAACCGTCAACTGCTTCCTGTACCATATATCGCACATAATGGAAACTGTCTTTATTCGGTGACCGGTCCATTCGCCGAAAACACTCTCGCCGAAAACACATTCACCGAAAAATATGATTATTTAAAAAGGTAAACAAATTAATCTCATTTGTCCAGATGAAATTACATATAGAAGAACTTACATATAGGTGTAGAAATTACTTTACAATATTCTACAAAATTATTGCTTAAACTTTATGGAGTTTACGTTAACTTAATTACCTCATATAATGTTATTGCTGCTTTATTTGTGTCAGTTTATTAACTATATGTTAATCCTATTTTCTATGTACAATTTTCAGTTACTAAAGGTAATTAAGTTAATAAGTTAATTATTTATTCAACTTATTTCGATTTTTTTTAACACTACTTGCAGTTTTAGAGGATAGCGCTAGAGTTATGCTCTTCAACTACGAGGTTTTTGATTTTGTGTTGGGTAGACTCGTAGACTTTATTTACTATCACCTCTTCATTTTCCTCTTCCATCCGTGAGTGCATCCACTGGTGCTTGTGTCACACTTCGTCACATTCCTTGGTAAGTGACTGCATTCAAGGAGTAGCTTTTCTACATCCACCAGCATTTTCACGGACTGACTAGGTAGGTGATTTTATTTATGGAGCCACTTTTCTTTATGACTACTTCTTCTAGTACTTTGCAAATAATTTCATTTTGACGTCAGCGATATGACCGAAGCAGACGTTAAACCCCTACTAAAAATTTATTTAGAAACTTTTATAATGGGACTAAAAACAAGCATTTATATGGCATTAAAACCAGACAATTGATTATCGTTTAATTTATAGTTTAAAAAAATTTGATCAATTTTAATTACTCATTTAACACAGGATGTTCAATAAATTACCATTTTTGTAGTAAACCTTAATTAGTCTGGTAAAAAATTGTCATCTTTTCGGCGAATGTGTCGTGCGGTGAAAGTGTTTTCGGCGAATTGTCCTAGAACCCTTTGTTCACAACTAATCAATGAATTTTGCATATAGAACTTCTCTTGAGATTCTTACCATGTATGAAATTATTCAGATAGGGTAACTTTCGAGTTATCGGGCAGTTCCATATTTTCGACCATACCGAAAGAGTATATAATAATAAATTAAAGTCAAATGGCAATTATATACTTTTTTCCCATAGGATCGAAAATGTGGAACTGTACGATAACTCGGAACTTAATAACTGTTTCCTTGTCAAGATGCATATTTATCACAGTTCATAGTTACAATAGAAAGCAAGGCAGTAAATAACACAATATAAAGATAAGGAATTAAACACTATTGTAATCGAACTCCAATGCATTATCACATTAATATAATATTTATAAATTGTTATTCTTTTTTTCTTTTCATTCAATTGTAACTTAGTACTTTGATTCATGTCCAGAAATAAGAGAAATAAATAAATCTGAAGTTGGTGAACTGTTGTTTCTTCTACAATTTGATAGATGAAAAGAAAGTCCTAAATCCGGATTATCATTTTGCTTTCTTCCAGATTTATTGTATTTATTTATTGTATTTCCTCTTCGTGCCCGAATACCTGTATTTTATATTGAAAGAAAAGGTACAATGCTGTCGAACATGTTTGTCCGATGTGGAAATATTTAGAACATTCTCACCTGTGGTGTCAAACCAAAGAAAACTCTAGGGACACTCTCTAAAGGTTATTATCTTCGAGTATCCCTTAACATTGATATTAATTAAATATATTTTAACTTTTCCTTTCTCACAGTGAGGATATTCTATTTCTTCTACATTGGTTGTTTCAGGCATTTTTTTCTCATACTGTATATGGTAAATTATTACCCTTGGATATGGGCAAGGGAATGTTTAGGTGGCGTTATTTATTTATTTATTTATTTATCATCTTGTTATTCGCATAACTCAAAAAGTATTGAACAAAATTGCCCGAAATTTAGTTGGACAATTGGTCATTATTCAGTAAGCCTTTGATTCGATTTTGGGAACGATTGGGTCAAAGGTCAAGGTCATTTATAACTCGAGGATTATTGGATGGTCAAGGTTATTCATAAGTGGCAGAGAAGGTATGCGCTCTACTTAGTGCCCGTTATAGTTTCTGGTATACTTTAAGCCATGTTTTCATGCTTACCTCAAATTAGCTGAATTATTAATTGAAAATATCAATAAACTAGATCAATAAATGAATGAATTGAATTATTGACTATTTTACTAGGTAAATGAAATTATATTAATGAATATCTTAGAAATTTATAAATATAAAAATAGTTCTTTTAATTTATTATATTAGGATTTTACAAATTTCCATTTAATCATTGATTACTTTATTCATCGAAAACTATTAATGCCGTATAAAATTCTTTGAAGAATGAAACAATATTAATGAATATTATATTTTTAATAATATAAATTCAATATATGTCCCTTGATCTTTTATTATTTTTACAAATATGTACTTTATTGAATAAATTTTAAACTTTATTGCGTCACGTAAGACTTCTAATTGAATATTTTGTTACATTATTTTCTTCTTAACTTTGTGTACATAGGGTAAGTTCTTAATTATCGGTCAGTTCCATATTTTCGGTCATAGAAGAAAAAATGGTATAATTTTTTTATTTCACTAGGATAGTTGGTTGTTTTTACTCAACCAATCCTAGTGAAATAATTATTATTATATCGTTTTTTCTTATATGACCGAAAATGTGGAACTGACCGATAATTAAGAACTTACCCTATGTTGTATTTTTCTTATCATGTTTCTATTAAAATTTAATTAGAATAGACTGTTATTCGTTAATTTTTTGTTTCTATTTTTTCTCAATTTAAATATTTGTCTCTAGGTTATTCCGATAATTAATTTCCAATTTTAAATTGAACTATATTAATCTATCAAATATATTATACTTATAATTATAGTTATTTTTTTTAACTATATTAATCTATCAAATATATTATACTTATAATTATAGTTATTTTTTTAACTATATTAATTTATCAAAGATATTATAATTATAGTGATTTTTCTAATTATATTTTAATCTATTAATTATATTATACTAGTATATACATTATACAATGATGAATTAAAATAAATTGTAAACAAGTCTAGGGAATTTACTAAGAAAATTTGAGTAACTTTTAATTTATGATAAATTGTCAAAGTTATCGATAACTACAAAATACAAACATAATATTGTAATTGTCAATTTTTAGCATGAAAATATTTTTTGTAGAATTAATATAATTTCCATCAAGAAAATAATTATTTACTAGTAAAATATATTTTAGCATGAAAATATTTTTTTAGAATTAGCTAAAATATTTTTTTAGAATTAAAATATTTTTTTAGAATTCATATAAATTTTAGATTTAAATTTAGTTTTAGATTTAAATTAATTTTTAGATTTAAAATAATTTTTAGATTTAAATTATTTTTCAGATTTAAATTATTTTTTAGGATGGAAACATTTTTTCAGAATGAAAATTATTTTTAGATTGAAAAAATATATATATCCTGCATCGGACTCTATTTTTTACTCCTTCATTCTTTAGTTCATTTTCTCTACGAATCCAAAGTCAGTTTTCATTTTTATCATGTCAGTTTCACTGCCCCCTTCCTCCCCCCCCCCATCAAACCCCCCTCTTTTCCACTCCATTTCACCTCTTCATATTCCTGCAAATATTTTTCATTTAAAAACTCTCAATTTATTTTTTTCATTCACAGGAAATCGAATGAATGAAAAAATGCCAACAAAAAAGCTTGCAATGTATTAAAAATATCAAATAAATTCAAAACAGTTTTATATCTGGGGTAACTTCTCAGTTATTGAACTGCTCCACATTATCGATCATATAATAATGATTATTAACATAAAATTTAAATAATAATTATTATATATACATATAAGGTCGAAATGTGGAACCGTCCGATAACTTAGAACTTACCCTATAGTAAAGTAGAAACTATAAAAATATAAATAATTTATCTTAAATACCCTTTTCTTATAATGAAAACTAAAATATGTAATAATGTTATCCATCTACTCTATGATAAATAATAGTGTTGTTGAATTAACTTTTTTATTATTATTACTGTGCAATGTTGACGCGTTATTTTCAGTATTCTGACAGTGTTAATGCTCACTGGTAGCTAACTTCTCTCAGTCTTTAGTCATACCTGTCTGTTTGCCGCAAATTGGTTAGTCTTCATCGGGTTCATCAGCTTCAACATTTCCCCTGCCGCTTGCTTATTAATAGCCAGAAAAAAGGCCGGAATTAACGAGGCAAGTGATATCATTCATCATAATATGCATGCCATGGAAAACTCAAAATTAGGGCATGACTAAAACTGTTTTCCGTGATTTCATTTAACTTCATTTAACCCTTTTGTTACCGGTGAGATAATATGTCCCAAAATTCATGGAACTATTCGCCCCAATAGTTTTTTCAATGTGTTCCATTAGATTATATTTTCTGCTTATTTTGTTAATTTACAATTGAAACGTTATTTATTTCTAATCCTACTTAAGCTACTAATACAATGCATTATACTTAGTATTTATTATTGCATGTAATACAATAAAATTGAAATGATCAATATTTGTTCATAGCGAAATGATTCAAAAAATACCATTGGTTTATATGGAAAAATCATACGGTGGTGAAAAGGTTGATATATAATGGGTCTTATATCTAGTTTATATGCATTCGATTTAAATGTTTTTTCTTATTTTATAATTAATGCATTTAACGCCTATTAATTCAATAAATATTTGAATATATTTTCATTTTTTTCATAAAATTTATATTATCATCATTAAACTTATTCAATTTAATACGAAAAGCTGTTTATCTATTCCTAAAATCTCCATTTATCTCAAAATTATATCCTATACTAGTGTACTTTCCCGTTAAAAATAACGTGTCATCATCAGTACCAATTTATTACCCGTTAATAGGTTACTTTTAATGAATTCAATTAGAGTTAAATTTTCTGCATAGTCTAATTTATTTTATAGATAAAATACATTAAAAAATTGAATAAAAACAGGGTAATTTAAATATCAAGTCAATATATTCCCGTGCGTATCATAGTTACATTCTTCATGTTTAATACCCGTAGTGTAAAAGCGGACACCAAATAAATAAATAAATAAACACACTACGGGTATTATTAGGATAGAACTAGTGGGTACCCGTGCAAATTGCACGGTTACGTGCATATATTACAATATATATTTTTTTATTCTAATATTTAAGTTCATTACTTATCGTGTTTGTTCATACACATTATATATCCCGTTTTCCATTACATTTCATAAGAATTAGGTACCAGTAGAGAGTAATTTTCCGCCCCGTGACGTCATCAATTTGTGTAGAATACTGTCGTATAGATCATAAATTATTACATAAGATAAGCGTATAAATAACTACATATTACAAATATTATTCAAATAATCACATTTTGAAAAATAAAAACAATTAGCTACATCGATCAGTTTGATGCTTGAAATAGAAGAAATAAAATTCACATATATACCTAGGCAGCAGCTGATATTCAATTTATTAAATAAATTAATATAATTATGTAAAATAACTAAAATTCGTTACCAATTGATTATAAATATTTTGAATATAATTTATTTCGAACATTTATTCATATTCCAACCCGTCAATATCAATATTAAAATTAATTATTATATTTTCAATCGTGCAAAATATGTCATTTATTTTCGTGAGGGAAAATGATAACCAGCGTAGAATTTTATTTTTTATTTTCTAATTTTCGTCATATCTTGAAAAATAATTCGAATTTCGAAAAACGGTTAACGCTGTCATTTTTGTAGACCATTTTTACATATTGTAGATATTTTTTTGATTCGATTAAGGTAAATTTTATTTTTTCATTTATTTCGTATGTTACCATGTATTAGCCGATTTGAATTAAATTCCTATGTATTCCATTAAAACTTCAAATTCGAATAACTCAAAACCCGTTCGAATTTCGTAAAACAAATCAATAACGTTCTGTAGGACTATAGGTCGGAGGTTTCCAGAAATTTTCAGCCCATTCTGTTCTATAGTCTCTGAAAATATCCTGGAAAGTATGTCGAATTAATTCCTATGTATCCCATTATAAATCAAGTGTTAATAATTCGAAAACCCGTTTGAATTTCGAAAAATCCTTTTAACACGTTAAATTCGACACGACTTTCTAAAAATTTGTAAATTTTCAAGTTTCTAGGTCTAACCGTTTGTGAGTAATATTGCTCCAAGTAACACACATACACACATACATACAGACAGATGTAGCGTATTATAGGTATATATAGATAGTATATAACTATATAGTATAGAATTTTCTCAAGTTCAATCCTTTCATGGTGTGTATATAAATAACACTAAATACATCGTAAGTTTTCATTGTCTAATATTCTGCCAACATTTCGGCTAAATATTCTGATTTATGTTCTTACTTCGTAAGAGGAAGAAATTTCTTCAAACTTCTGACTTATTTTATATATTAAATAATGATGACAAACATCAGGAAAAATTGAATAGTCAAAATCTATGAAAAATTATTCACACTTCACACATGCGTATGCAAGCAAATATATTCCGATGTTATGCATTTCAATTCCGATATTTTGCATTTCAATTCCGATATTTTGCATTTCAATTCCGATATTTTGCATTTCAATTCTGATATTTTGCATTTCAATTCTGATATTTTGCATTTCAATTCTGATATTTTGGATTTTTATCTCCGTTATTTTGAATTTCTATTTCCGATACTAAAATGTTTAATTTAATTTTGTTAAATTTTTCCATTTCATTTAACATTCTACACTTCCTATAATTATAGTCCTTATGTGAATACAATATTTAATTCCACTCCAAACAACGAATTATGTTACTTTTTTTACAAGTAGTTGTCTTCATCGTTCAGGATTTTGGCTGGAAGCCAACATAGTTTCAATAACTCTTTGTATAGTCTTATATTCTACTTTATTAGACTTGTTTTCAAAGGTTTGTTATAAGAATAATGGGATATAATGTTAAGGGAATACTCAGGGAATATTCTCAGTGTGATATAATGTTAAGGGAATACTCAGGGAATATCCCCAATGGGATATAATGTTAGGGGAATACTCAGGGAATATTCTCAGTGTGATATAATGTTAAGGGAAATACTCAGGGAATATCCCCAATGGGATATAATGTTAGGGGAATACTCAGGGAATATTCTCAGTGTGATATAATGTTGAGAGAATACTCAGAGAATATCCTCAGAGTGATATAATGTTAAGGGAATACTCAGGGAATATCCTCAGTGTGATATAATGTTAAGGGAATACTCAGGGAATATCCTCAGTGTGATATAATGTTAAGGGAATACTCAGGGAATATTCTCAGTGTGATATAATGTTGAGAGAATACTCAGAGAATATCCTCAGAGTGATATAATGTTAAGGGAATACTCAGGGAATATCCTCAGTGTGATATAATGTTAAGGGAATACTCAGGGAATATTCTTAGTGTAGTATAATGTTAAAGGAATACTCAGGGAATATTCTTAGTGTGATATAATGTTAGGGAAATACTCAGGGAATATCTTCAGTGTGATATAATGTTAAGGGAATACTCAGGGAATATCCTTGTTTCATTTTGAGTAAATCAATAAATTGAAAACATAGGAATTGATTGAGTTCAAACCAAATTCAATTAATCAGAGAATGAATGGAATCAAATAAATTAAAATCATTTTGAATCAATCGAAATCAGAATGCAAAGGTATATTGTTGCAGAAATGGTGTTCCGTTTCTATTCAAGCCTTTTTATTCAGTTCTATTCTAAGGTTCACGTCAGGAATCAAAGCAAGTGAGGTAAAAGTGCAGCGTATGTTCCTTTTTGTAATCTCGATAAGTCATTAGCTGTGAGTAGCTACTTCAATCAAGATAATTATTCCTATTCATTTTCTAGTGTAATCGATCTAATATTTGAAATCTGATCAATCAAAAAAAAAAAAAATTGGGGATCAGGTTTAGTTATAATATATAATTTAGTTTGGTGTCCATGATACAGTAATTCGAAGAATAGTTGTATCGCATGATACATGTTTTTATTGTTATATATAATATAAATTTTGGAAGTAAAGCAATTTGGTATCCATGATTCATATTCGAAGAATTATTAAATTGGTACCATTTATTCATATTCGAAAAAATTTAAGCTGGTATCTGTGATTCATATTCGAATTTTAGTCGAAAGGAGATTATGAACTCTACGATGTTTGTCTGTTCTAACGTTCAATTGAAAGTACAGTATATTAATTTTTTTTTTCATAGTAGTGACCAAAAATGGGTCATAATGGTGGTTATTATTTTCTAAAGATGGAGTAACATTTATTTTCTCATTTTAAAACGTACACAAAATCTTAATTTGGGTGGTTGCGTAGATCTTTTTGATTGTTTTTCCCAATAGAAATAGTTAATTTCGAACCATACAGTCACTGACACTGTAGTTTCTTTCTTTAGACGACTGTACACGAATGCATCGGACAGTTTCTAGGCCGTGATTAAATACCAGAGAAAATGTTTGGCCTTGTTCTTCTTCCACTTGAAAAGATATCTTTCTTTTTACCCGTTAAATATAGGTTGATCCAGTGCAATAATGGGAGATCCTCTTTTGTTTATTTATTCGTTTGTTCTTTCCCCATTCGTCATGGAGTGGCCGAAACTTCGGAACGATTTCATCAATTTTGTCAGAGAAGTTTTTCCGATTTCCCCCGAGAACAATTTATAGAGTTGATGATTTGCAGGGAGATATCGTCAGTCTGACTACCTATCCTAGTCATTAATGTTGTAGTCAACTTGACTACCTAACCTAGTCATTAATATTGTAGTCAATTTGACTACCTAACCCAGTCATTAATGTTGTAGTCAACTTGACTACCTAACCTAGTCATTGATATTGTAGTCAATTTGACTACCTAACCTAGTCATTTATATCGTCAGTTTGACTACCTAATTGACCTAGTCATTTATATCGGCAACTTGAATACTAACCTAGTCATTTATAGCGTCAGTATGACTACCTAACCTAGTCATTTATATCGGCAACTTGACTACCTATCCTAGTCATTTATATTCTTGTCAACTTGACCACCTAACCTAGTCATTAATAATCTTGTCAACTTGACCACCTAACCTATTCATTTATATCATCACTCTGACTACCTAACCTAGTCATTTATATCGGCAACTTGACTACCTAACCTAGTCATTTATATTCTTTTCAACTTGACCACCTAACCTAGTCATTTATATCGGCAACTTGACTACCTAACCTAGTCATTTATATCGGCAACTTGACTACCTAACCTAGTCATTTATATCGGCAACATGACTACCTAACCTAGTCATTAATATCGGCAACTTGACCACCTAAGCTAGTCATTTATATCGTCAACTTGACTATCTAGCCTAGTCATTTATATCGTCGTCACTCCGACTACCTAACCGAGTCATTTATATTCTTGTCAACTTGACTACCTTAGCTAGTCATTTTTTACCTGCAATTACAGGTCAATAATGACTTCAAAAGTGAAAACTCTTGTCCGAGTGTTGAACTCTTGTCCGAGTGTTGAACTCTTGTTTGAGTGTTGAACTCTTGTCCGAGTGTTGAACTCTTGTCCGAGTGTTGAACTCTTGTCCGAGTGTTGAACTCTTGTCCGAGTGTTGAACTGTTGTCCGAGTGTTGAACTCTTGTCCGAGTGTTGAACTCTTGTCCGAGTGTTGAACTCTTGTCCAAGTGTTGAACTCTTGTCCAAGTGTTGAACTCTTGTCCGAGTGTTGAACTCTTGTCCAAGTGTTGAACTCTTGTCCAAGTGTTGAACTCTTGTCCGAGTGTTGAACTCTTGTCCGAGTGTTGAACTCTTGTCCAAGTGTTGAACTCTTGTCCGAGTGTTGAACTCTTGACCAAGTGTTGAACTCTTGTCCGAGTGTTGAACTCTTGACCAAGTGTTGAACTCTTGACCAAGTGTTGAACTCTTGTCCAAGTGTTGAACTCTTGTCCGAGTGTTGAACTCTTGTCCGAGTGTTGAACTCTTGTCCGAGTGTTGAACTCTTGTCCGAGTGTTGAACTCTTGTCCAAGTGTTGAACTCTTGTCCGAGTGTTGAACTCTTGTCCGAGTGTTGAACTCTTGTCCGAGTGTTGAACTCTTGTCCGAGTGTTGAACTCTTGTCCGAGTGATGAACTGTTGTCCGAGTGTTGAACTCTTGTCCGAGTGTTGAACTCTTGTCCAAGTGTTGAAATCTTGTTCAGGAGTAACTAGAAAGATTCTTTTTTAAGATTTCCCTCATTCGAATAAGATGATGAATATTTTTGTTCGTCTTCAAAGGTTTCGGCCGAAAAGAATTTTCTTTTAACCAACCGACTCATTGCTCCGACATAAAGATACTCAAAAGATACGTTATTAGTCGTCACGTTAGATATTCAAAAGATACGTTATTAGTCGTCACGTTAGATATTCAAAAGATACGTTATTAGTCGTCACGTTAGATATTCAAAAGATACGTTATTAGTCGTCACGTTAGATATTCAAAAGATACGTTATTAATCGTCACGTTAGATATTCAAAAGATACGTTATTAATCGTCACGTTAGATATTCAAAAGATATATTACTAGTCGTCACATTACATGCTATTTTTCTCCTTTTTGGTTACATGTCACATCATTCTCAGCTGTTAGTTCTTAATTGAATAGGTCTTTCCTCAATTCCCACTTTAATAATTCTGTTCTTGAGAAAGGCAGTGTGCTTTGATGAACTTAATACTAATAATTAGAGGTGACGTCGGTTATCTTGAGCTCTAGTCTAACGTCGGTTATATTTGATACCTAGTGTAATATTTCATTAGACGGTTTCTTCATTAGAAGCTTTATAAACATTAAAATACTCTGTGCGTATCCATGATACGATATTAGTGTACCTAGGATACCTATAACAGCTCTTCAAATATTGGCATTTGAAAATGTGGTTGCATCTGGTTTATTAGAGAGACTTGAATTCGTATCGTTCGAATTATGCGAACAATATTTTCATTCTCAAATATCACCTTTAACAACTACCGGCAAAATGGTTCTTTAGATAATACCTAATTTTCAGAACACGCTTATAAGTAAGAAATGCATTATTTTAGTCAATGTGGATGTCGGTTCTGGTGACAGTTGTTCTTCTTGTTCGAAATGCAGGAACACCTGAAATCTCCCCCCCCCCATGCTCCCCCACTCCCTCATTGGATAGTCACTGAATTATTCGACAAAAATGTTTCGCTATTGATTCTAGAACTGCAAAATGGGAAGACACAAAATTCCAGAAGATTCCAACGGATTTCAACTAGAAAATCTGCCTGACGGACCATGGAATGAGCTGTTCGAATTGGACCTTTATTAAGGGGGAGTCTGGCATTCGAACAAACTGGCCTTCAATCGAGCAGAATTAACCATTCTAATTCTCTGGAGATTGATTCGATGTTTTATTCCTGAGTTAGATCGCTTATCTTTTATAAATAGGAAATCCGCTTTATAAATGGCTGAACGTTATTCTCTTTTATAGTCATTTTAATTTTCTCGCGAATATTTAAAATGTACTGTTAAGATGAATTGTGAAACTGAAAGAAAATAGCTAGTAAACAGTTTTAATTAGTTCGCTTCAAAGATAAATCGACGTAATTTTTGACGGTACAGGAGCACTGGTGATTGTATGATTATATTATTAATCAGAAATTAATTAATTAGAATATAGTAATATCTTATAATTAAATTATATGTAAACACTTTATTATACGTATAAATGAATTCGTTTGGAATTTATTAAAAACATCCAAAGATGAAGAAAATTCACACATGGTTTATTGAAAATTCTTCGAATTTATTAATGATAATTTATAATAAAAAAATTATTTATGATTTTTTTTTCTTTTGTTTAAGAAGACATTATTTTTCCATTAATAACAAGAATTTATAAAAAAAGATATTTATGAAAATTTATCTATAAAATAAATAGTCATATAAAAAATTCTTTAAAAAATATAATGAAAAATTACTCACCGTCTGAAGTCTCTGGCCATACAAGCGTAGATGACTGGATTCATGGCGGAGTTGATCCATCCGAGCCAAGTCAAGATGGCGGCGACCAAAGGGGACTGGGATTGGTAGCAGCTAGGACACAGGCCCATCAGGAGGTTGTTCACGAAGAAGGGCAACCAGCAGATTATGAAGATACCCATCACAGTACCCAAAGTCTTAGCTGCTTTCTTCTCTTTTGTGAATTTGCAAATTTTCTTAGATAGGGAAAAGTTTTTCAAATTTTTGGACACGAATTTTGATGGGTTTTCAGATGAAACGACTTCTTGGAGTGATCGAAGGACGCAAGGGGATTCTTCTGAACAGTCTCCATTCTGTCTGGAACAGGTACATCTTTTTTCTCTTTGGGATTGGTTTCTCGTTAAACCACTACTGCTTTCGTTAGAGCTATAACTTCCAGCGCCACCTCCTCGGTGTATCCTTAGAGTAATCTCAACATCTCCATTGCCCATTGAGGAGACCAACTTCTGCCCCATGTTCAAGGATCTAGTTTGAAGAGTTGCTGCGCGAAATATCTTGTAGTAGACGAATGCCATCACTAGGAGAGGTCCGTAGAAGCTGATTGTCGAGGAGAAGAATAAGTAGGCCAAGTCTTCCGTGAAGAAGCATTCACCGTAAGGATGTGGCTGCGACACCGCTCTCCACCACGCTATGGCCGGGAAGGATATTACAGCCGAACAAACCCACACAAGAGCTATGAGAGACATCGCTCTTTTGGGGGACATCTTTGTAGGGTAACTAAAGGGATCCGTAATTGCCCAATACCTATCAAGTGAGATGACGCATAGGTTCAATATGGAAGCTGTTGACGCAAGCACATCGAAACTGTGCCAAACGTCGCAGAAATCCGGACCAAAGAGCCACATGTCAAAGCTGTCATACAGAGCACTGAAAGGCATAACTAGTAGCCCTACTAAACAATCTGCTACAGCTAGTGACATGATGAAGTAATTCGTGACTGTGTGAAGATATCTCTCCCTAAAAACTGCTATCACTACCAGGCTGTTGCCGAATATTGTCGATATGGCGAAGGTTAAAAGAAGCATACAGAGCGCCACCCTTTCGGGTGTCACTAGTAATTGTTTCATACTATTATCATCGAAACAAAAGGAATCATTGGATGCATTTGAGCACAACGTTAAGTTCTCTAAATAGATTATTCCAGATACATTCGGTATTGTCTCGAGAATGCTGTCGCTGACCACATGGTTAGATTTAAGATTTAGTTCTTGTTCTAACGGGAGAGGGTTGATCGTTTCGATCACACCCTCGCTGTTCAGTTGCAGAATATCTATGTTGTAGTCAACCATTTTTACCATATCACATATTTATTTTTGAGACGAAGACTGAAAGCTCTGTTAGTTTTTTTTTCTCTTAGGTAGTTAGCTCTGTTGTTGTAGACTTAGCTAGTTAGCTCTGTTATTGTAGACTTAGCTAGTTAGCTCTGTTGTTGTAGACTTAGCTAGTTAGCTCTGTTATTGTAGACTAATCTAGTTAGCTCTGTTATTGTAGACTAATCTAGTTAGCTCTGTTATTGTAGACTTAGCTAGTTAGCTCTGTTGTTGTAGACTTAGCTAGTTAGCTCTGTTATTGTAGACTTAGCTAGTTAGCTCTGTTGTTGTAGACTTAGCTAGTTAGCTCTTTTATTGTAGACTAAGCTAGTTAGCTCTGTTATTGTAGACTAAGCTAGTTAGGTCTGTTATTGTAGACTTAGCTAGTTAGGTCTCTTGTTGTAGACACACTCTACGGCCTTGTAGTATTCCTTCCACTACATTTACTTTTTAGTTACATTAAGAACTCATTGAAGAGATATTCTAATGACCCAAATTGCGCAAGTATGCAAAAAGGCTCACGTCAGCATTTTTGAATCCTGTTTGGAAGACTGAAGCTCTCATTAGTTGCGGAGGAGAAAAGAGAATCTCGATGAAAGATTTTCAACAATTGCAGTTGACTGACAGAAACTTTTTGATCATTAGTAACACTAATTATACATCTTTCTATTCTCTGGGATTTAGAAAGGAATATTTAACGTTCATTGCTCATAAAGAGATCACTGATTCTTTCAAATTTGAGACACAAAATGAAGTTTAATTAAAGTCTTTCTTTTCTGATTAAACAATCTGCCACTTAACAAATGTAGAACGACATCTGGAAATAAAAGTAGATTAATTTAGTTTTAATTGGTAGTGTTGAAATAAAGAGTTGGTGGAGATATATGACACATGCCATTGCCATTTCAGAATGATTGCCTCTCCCTACTTTTCAATAGACTCAAATTTGAGATCATTCAACCGAGTCTATTGAGGTGATGGAAGATCCTCAGGACTAAATTAGATGTGCCCTTTCAAAGGAAAGGACGTGTGCATCACTTTTTAAAAGGAAAGGGACGTAGGCATCACTTTTTTAAAGGGAATGGACGTATGCATCACTTTATTAAAGGAAAGGGACGTAGGCATCACTTTTTCAAAGGAAAGGGACGTAGGCATCACTTTTTCAAAAGGAAGGGACGTAGGCATCACTTTTTCAAGGGAAAGGGACGTAGGCATCACTTTTTCAAAGGGAAGGGACGTAGGCATCACTTTTTAAAAGGAAAGGTACTTTTGCATCATTCTATATGGGCGTTAATTCTTTATTATCTACTACAGCAAGATATTTTAAAATGTTTAATATTTTATTACCCTCATTTCCTTTATAAG
The DNA here is from genome assembly GCA_947561585.1 of Caprella mutica. Classification (NCBI taxonomy): domain Eukaryota; kingdom Metazoa; phylum Arthropoda; class Malacostraca; order Amphipoda; family Caprellidae; genus Caprella; species Caprella mutica. The sequence goes on along the minus strand of CANNZV010001451.1, from coordinate 212,989 downwards.
CGGAAAGAGGGTAAATATTGAATTAATAAACCAGATGAGAGTATATTAATCCATTTATTTTCCATGATAGATTTTAATTTACTTCCCATTGGGGATTGTTCGCGAGATATCATTTCAATCTAAAGTTTTATCGGTCATTCGAGATGAATTATATTATGATATAATTGCAGTCTTTGAATCCAATTATTTAGCGTAATATTATTTTTATTTAGCGTAATAGGTTTTTTATTTTACGTAATAAGATTTTTATTTAGCGCAATAGGATTTTTATTTAGCGCAATAGGATTTTTATTTAGCGCAATAGGATTTTTATTTAGCGCAATAGGATTTTTATTTAGCGTAATAGGATTTTTATTTTACGTAATAGGATTTTTATTTAGCGCAATAGGAATTTTATTTAGCGTAATTAAGTTATAATAGATATGGTAAATCATTTAATAGATACATTTTTTCTCCTTTCATTGATAATTTCCTACAATAGCACGAGTACAAAGGTTTAATAATAATTATTCAAATAGATATGCATTTAAATGGCATTCAGTGCAAGGCAGAGCGTTTTATTTCATGTCGTTTGATGCCATGCGTCGCTTGGTGTCAAAGTCAAAATGATTTGCCTGAGTAGACATACTCTGGTGCATCTTTGCCTTTTCTTCCTAACATTCTGAATAGCATCATTACGCCATCACTTCAATGGGGGTAATGGTGTCTTTGGAGTTTTTACTTTGAATCTTCTTGATCTAATTTATTAGTCAATTTCTGTTTTCTATCCTTGCTTGAAATTTTATATTCAAAATGACTGCCCGTGAGCCGTTGGGTCAGAACTAATTACTTCAATAGGCCATAATTCTCAATCTTTGTTAATAAATCATGTTATGTTTTTGCACCGAAAAAAAAAACAGAAATGTTATTTCTTATCGTATATAGGATACTATAGCTATCGTATCCAGGATACTATAGCTATAGTATCTAGGATACTATAGCTATCGTATCTAGAATACTATAGCTCTCGTACCTAGGATACTATAGCTATCATATCTAAGATTATATAGTTAACGTATCTAGGATTCTATGGCTTTCATATCTAGAATATTATAGCTATCGTATCTAGGATACTATAGCCTCGATCGTATCTAGGAAACTATAGCTTCGATCGTATCTAGAATACTATAGCCTCGATCGTATCTAGGATACTATAGCCTCGATCGTATCTAGGAAACTATAACCTCGATCGTATCTAGGAAACTATAGCTTCGATCGTATCTAGAATACTATAGCCTCGATCGTATCTAGGATACTAAAGCCTCGATCGTATCTAGGAAACTATAACCTCGATCGTATATAGGAAACTATAGCTTCGATCGTATCTAGAATACTATAGATTCAATCGTATCTAGGATACTATAGCCTCGATCGTATCTAGGATACTATAGCCTCGATCGTATCTAGGATACTATAGTCTCAATCGTATCTAGGATACTATAGCTTCGATCGTATCTAGGATACTATAGCCTCGATCGTATCTAGGATACTATAGCCTCGATCGTATCTAGGATACTATAGCCTCGATCGTATCTAGGATACCATAGCCTCGATCGTATCTAGGATACTATAGCCTCGATCGTTTCTAGGATACTATAGCCTCGATCGTATCTAGGATACTATAGCCTCGATTGTATCTAGGATACTATAGCTTCGATCGTATCTAGAATACTATAGCCTCGATCGTATCTAGGATAGTATAGCCTCGATCGTATCTAGGATACTATAGCCTCGATCGTATCTAGGATACTATAGCCTCGATTGTATCTAGGATACTATAGCCTCGATTGTATCTAGGATACTATAGCCTCGATTGTATCTAGGATACTATAGCCTCGATTGTATCTAGGATACTATAGCATCGATCGTTTCTAGGATACTATAGCATCGATCGTATCTAGGATACTATAGCCTCGATCGTATCTAGGATACTATAGCCTCGATCGTATCTAGGATACTATAGATTCGATTGTATCTAGGATTCTATAGCCTCGATTGTATCTAGGATACTATAGCCTCGATCGTATCTAGGATGCTATAGCCTCGATCGTATCTAGGATACTATATCCTCGATCGTATCTAGGATACTATAGCCTCGATCGTATCTAGGATACTATAGCCTCGATCGTATCTAGGATACTATAGCTTCGATTGTATCTAGGATTCTATAGCCTCGATCGTATCTAGGATACTATAGCCTCGATCGTATCTAGGATACTATAGCTTCGATTGTATCTAGGATTCTATAGCCTCGATCGTATCTAGGATACTATAGCCTCGATCGTATCTAGGATATTATAGCCTCGATCGTATCTAGGATATTATAGCCTCGATCGTATCTAGGATATTATAGCCTCGATCGTATCTAGGATACTATAGCTATTCCATCTAAAATGCCATCATAGTTCATTTTAATTGAAAAAAAGGCTTAGTTTCGACCTCATTTTTAGTGCAAGCATATAAGATGCAAAATAAAGTTAGGGTAAGTTCCGAATTATCGAACTGTTCCACATTTTCGATCATATAAGAAAAAAGAATATTACTTTTCACCTTTCTTTTAACCTTGTATCCATGATACCTGCACGTATCATGGATACCAATTTACTCGAAACTTATCGTAAGATTTCTAAAAGTACACAGACAATAAACTTCATAAGATTATCTTTCTAGTCTTAACTCATTCAGTACTCTTTTCAGAGACTATTTTCCAAACTCACACCGAACGAATTCAACTCTTCCGTAAATTCGCAAACCAATGCTCTAAAAGTTAATCCTAATACATCCTCGCATTTGCATAATCTTATTAAGCTCCCAAAACTTCCTTACCCCGAAGTAAGTCGTTACATTAATAACTGACAACTCTTCCGGGTGCCAGATGTCGCCACACTGTGCCGCCATCTGTCGGGACTCGAGAACTTTATCTGGTGAAGATTTTTAGGCGCGAGAATGTCGTGTGTTGGTGAATTGAAGCTTTAGATAAGCCATCCAAATGATTTTCCGGTGTGATAGCTCTGAAAATACCAAATGATAATAGTGATGGCGATATTTATTTGGATAGTAAATTGACATGGTGGTTGAGAGGGAATCACCTCCATAATTCGTCTCTTGGGCCCCGAACTGTTGTAATTTGGATTATATATTATATTTTTTTTTTCATTTTTACCATGTTTATAATTTTTTAACGCTACTTGCAGTTTTAGAGGATAGCGCTAGGTTTATACTCTTCAATTACGAGGTCTTAGTTTTTGTGTTAGGTAGACTCGTAGGCTTCATTTACTAGCACCTCTTCCTTTTCCTCTTAGATTTTTGTATTAGGTAGACTCGTAGGCTTCATTTACTATCACCTCTTACTTTTCCTCTTAGATTTTTGTATTAGGTAGACTCGTAGGCTTCATTTACTATCACCTCTTCTTTTTCCTCTTAGATTTTTGTATTAGGTAGACTCGTAGGCTTCATTTACTATCACCTCTTCCTTTTCCTCTTAGATTTTTGTATTAGGTAGACTCGTAGGCTTCATTTATCACCTCTTCCTTTTCCTCTTAGATTTTTGTATTAGGTAGACTCGTAGGCTTCATTTACTATCACCTCTTCATTTTCCTCTTCCATCCGTGAGTGCAGCCACCGGTGCTTGTGTCCCTTTTCGTCACATTCCTTGGTAAGTGAGTGAGTGCATTCACGGAGTAGCTTTTCTATATCCATGAGCATTGTCACCGACTGATGGTAATTGACTTTGTTCATGGAGTCACTTTCTTTTCTGACTGCTTCTTCTAGTCCCTTGCACTTAATTTCCTTTTGACATAAGCGATATGGCCTTTGCTTCCGAAGCAGACGTTAAACCCCTACTAAATCAAATCAACCTCCATAATTACCTAAAACTTCTCTAAATAATATATCTTCTTGCCACATAAAAGTACCTAACTTTTTGCCTGTGTTTTTGCTTTCGATTGACATGGAAGAGGAAGTTAAAGAGAACAGCAAGTTGGAGAGTAAATAGCTCATGTGCTGCGTTATAGGAAGGTGGAAGTTAGGGCATGGAAATGTCATGCGGGGGAGGTACGGAAGGATGTCGCTAAGTTAGGCATCCAATATATTACCAACAAAACAACAAAAAGCTAAAGATTTTCCTCCCTGGCTATATTTTGTAAACAGGGTACATGAATGGGTATATTTTACATTGATGGCTAAAATTGTATTGGAAGATGTTGCGGTATCACAGATACTCCGTGATAGTATCACAGATACTCCGTGATAGTATCACAGATACTCCGTGATAGTATCACAGATACTCCGTGATAGTATCACAGATACTCCGTGATAGTATCACAGATACTCCGTGATACTCTGTGATAGTATATCATGGTTACTCCGTGATAGTATCATGGATACTCCGTGATAGTATCATAGATACGCATGAGGAAGGAAGAATATTTTTGTGTATTGGATTTCAAAAATGAATGAATTTTATATTTGGTATAATTTTGCTCTATCGTAAAGGTTCACTATCGTAATGGTTCACTATCGTAATGGTTCACTATCGTAATGGTTCACTATCGTAATGGTTCACTATCGTAAAGGTTCACTATCGTAGTGGTTCACTATCGTAATGGTTCACTATCGTAGTGGTTCACTATCGTAATGGTTCACTATCGTAATGGTTCACTATCGTAAAGGTTCACTATCGTAGTGGTTCACTATCGTAATGGTTCACTATCGTAGTGGTTCACTATCGTAATGGTTCACTATCGTAGTGGTTCACTATCGTAATGGTTCACTATCGTAATGGTTCACTATCGTAATGGTTCACTATCGTAATGGTTCACTATCGTAATGGTTCACTATCGTAATGGTTCACTATCGTAATGGTTCACTATCGTAAAGGTTCACTATCGTAGTGGTTCACTATCGTAATGGTTCACTATCGTAGTGGTTCACTATCGTAATGGTTCACTATCGTAGTGGTTCACTATCGTAATGGTTCACTATCGTAATGGTTCACTATCGTAAAGGTTCACTATCGTAGTGGTTCACTATCGTAATGGTTCACTATCGTAGTGGTTCACTATCGTAATGGTTCACTTTCGTAATGGTTCACTATCGTAGTGGTTCACTATCGTAGTGGTTCACTATCGTAATGGTTCACTATCGTAGTGGTTCACTATCGTAGTGGTTCACTATCGTAATGGTTCACTATCGTAATGGTTCACTATCGTAATGGTTCACTATCGTAGTGGTTCACTATCGTAATGGTTCACTATCGTAGTGGTTCACTATCGTAATGGTTCACTATCGTAGTGGTTCACTATCGTAGTGGTTCACTATCGTAGTGGTTCACTATCGTAATGGTTCACTATCGTAGTGGTTCACTATCGTAATGGTTCACTATCGTAGTGGTTCACTATTGTAATGGTTCACTATCGTAGTGGTTCACTATTGTAGTGGTTCACTATCGTAGTGGTTCACTATCGTAGTGGTTCACTATCGTAATGGTTCACTATCGTAATGGTTCACTATCGTAATGGTTCACTATCGTAGTGGTTCACTATCGTAGTGGTTCACTATCGTAATGGTTCACTATCGTAATGGTTCAATATCGTAATGGTTCACTATCGTAGTGGTTCACTATCGTAATGGTTCACTATCGTAGTGGTTCACTATCGTAGTGGTTCACTATCGTAGTGGTTCACTATCGTAGTGGTTCACTATCGTAATGGTTCACTATCGTAGTGGTTCACTATCGTAGTGGTTCACTATCGTAGTGGTTCACTGAAGATTCACATCACTAAGCATCATAATTTTTCTCGATATTATTTGCCTTTTCGTTTTCTGTTCTAATTACCTAATGATTCTATTGGTATGACTCTATTGCTATGACTCTATTGGTATGACTCTATTGCTATGACTCTATTGGTATGACTCTATTGGTATGACTCTATTGGTATGACTCTATTGCTATGACTCTATTGCTATGACTCTATTGGTATGACTCTATTGGTATGACTCTATTGGTATGACTCTATTGGTATGACTCTATTGGTATGACTCTATTGGTATGACTCTATTGGTATGACTCTATTGGTATGACTCTATTGGTATGACTCTATTGCTATGACTCTATTAGTATGACTCTATTGGTATGACTCTATTGGTATGACTCTATTGGTATGACTCTATTGGTATGACTCTATTGGTATGACTCTATTGGTATGACTCTATTGGTATGACTCTATTGGTATGATTTGTGAGTAAAAAGCTAAAATCATTTCAATCCACTGATTAGTTTCGTAATTTGCTATTTTCTGCAGCTAGGATTAGTTCTGCATTATCGAATACCTCCACACTTTCGATTACGTAAGGGAAAACTCTACAATTCAACAGTTTCAACGGTATCCATGATACCTGCAGGTACCATGGATACCAATTATTAGAATAGAAGTTAAACTGTTAAATAATTATTTTATAGTTAAAATTATAATTATAATTAATTAAAATTATAATTAACTAATTGTTGATTAGACACAATAAGGAGTATTTTGCTCTTCAATGTTCTTGGTGTCTCTTGTACTCATTTCCTAATTAATTTTTTTCAAATTTCTTCTTCAATTTTCGACTGTTTTTAGTAAAATCGAAATTGTTTTGAATGGAAAAATATTGTCTTTAAAAAAAAAAAAATTGGTAAAATCTTTGTAAAATCCAAAACAATGTTATAATCACTTTCAAATTTTCTACAAAGTTACCCAAATTGTGGAGGTTTTCCTGAACCTATTTTATCGTAAAAAAATACAGCTGCCCAAAAACGTGAAACCTAGTGTATAATGATATGTCTAATATCTACCTGTATCTATCTAATATCTACCTGTATCTATCTAATATCTACCTGTATCTATCTAATATCTACCTGTATCTATCTAATATCTACCTGTATCTATCTAATATCTACCTGTATCTATCTAATATCTACCTGTATCTATCTAATATCTACCTGTATCTATCTAATATCTACCTGTATCTATCTAATATCTACCTGTATCTATCTAATATCTACCTGTATCATATCTAATACCTACCTGTATCTATCTAATATCTACCTGTATCTATCTAATATCTACCTGTATCTATCTAATATCTACCTGTATCTATCTAATATCTACCTGTATCTATCTAATATCTACCTATATCATATCTAATATCTACCTATATCATATCTAATACCTACCTGTATCTATCTAATATCTACCTGTATCTATCTAATATCTACCTGTATCTATCTAATATCTACCTATATCATATCTAATACCTACCTGTATCTATCTAATATCTACCTGTATCTATCTAATATCTACCTGTATCTATCTAATATCTACCTGTATCTATCTAATATCTACCTGTATCTATCTAATATCTACCTGTATCTATCTAATATCTACCTATATCTATCTAATATCTACCTGTATCTATCTAATATCTACCTGTATCTATCTAATATCTACCTGTATCTATCTAATATCTACCTGTATCTATCTAATATCTACCTGTATCTATCTAATATCTACCTGTATCTATCTAATATCTACCTGTATCTATCTAATATCTACCTGTATCTATCTAATATCTACCTGTATTTATCTAATATCTACCTGTATCTATCTAATATCTACCTGTATCTATCTAATATCTACCTGTATCTATCTAATATCTACCTGTATCTATCTAATATCTACCTGTATCTATCTAATATCTACCTGTATCTATCTAATATCTACCTGTATCTATCTAATATCTACCTGTATCATATCTAATATCTACCTATATCATATCTATTATCTACCTATATCATATCTATTATCTACCTATATCATATCTATTATCTACCTATATCATATCTATTATCTACCCATATCATATCTAATATCTACAGCTGCCCCTTCACCTCTTATCTAATATCTACAGCTGCCCCTTCACCTCATATCTAATATCTACAGCTGCCCCTTCACCTCTTATCTAATATCTACAGCTGCCCCTTCACCTCATATCTAATATCTACAGCTGCCCCTTCACCTCTTATCTAATATCTACAGCTGCCCCTTCACCTCATATCTAATATCTACAGCTGCCCCTTCACCTCATATCTAATATCTACAGCTGCCCCTTCACCTCATATCTAATATCCACAGCTGCCCCTTCACCTCTTATCTAATATCTACAGCTGCCCCTTCACCTCATATCTAATATCTACAGCTGCCCCTTCACCTCATATCTAATATCTACAGCTGCCCCTTCACCTCATATCTAATATCTACAGCTGCCCCTTCACCTCATATCTAATATCTACAGCTACCCCTTCACCTCATATCTAATATCTACAGCTGCCCCTTCACCTCTTATCTAATATCTACAGCTGCCCCTTCACCTCATATCTAATATCTACAGCTGCCCCTTCATATCTAGCTGGAGGAGTAGCAATAAGGCTCTTGAAACCCCAAGTCAGTTTTATTTCTCCGAGTTCTTTTGATGCTATTTACTCTTCTCCTTCTTGTTTGTTTTATTCTTATTCTAGAAAGGGAGGCACAAAGAGTGGAAAGAGTTTTGGAGTTTTCGTCGGACATCTTCAGATTTACATATTCATGAATTGGTCAAATTTTGATTTTTTTTTTTTTTATTGGGTAGAATTACATTCACGGTTGATCTGATTTTCAAAACTTATTTTACTTGAAAATCTGTATAAATAATTATATGTTGTATTCATAGTAACTCTTTTCCATTCATTTTATGTAAATATATGTATGAATTAATTAAAATTGGGTTTATAATAAAAGTATGAATTAATAAAAATAGGTTTTATAAAAGCTTTCAAAATTGAGTTGAATAATAATCTTTTGCACTTTTATCTTATATGAACGAACTTTGGAATTGTTCGATATATCGGAACTTACCCAATTATCATTTTTTTACTAACAACCGATCGAATTCCACGTGCTACCGAGCCATTGACGCTGCCTTAGCCTCCATCATTTAGATCACTGTCTCCATGCATAAAAACAATAACCATGTTTGCCCACCTATGAAGAGAATCTTGGTATCCGTGATACTAAAACAAAGAGAATCTCTTCGTATCCTGGATACTAAAATATCTCTCTGAAACTTTACGACACTCATTCGGTTTAATCCGTCCCAGGCTACGTATAAGAAGGAAGGATAGACCCTGACTTTGAGACTTGGAATTACCTAGGAATTGGAATTGCCTAGGAATTGGAATTACATAGGAAATGACGGCGCAATGGAATCGGAACACGTGCGGATTATAATTCGCAGCGGAACATAAAAAACTTGCGTTTTCTTAACAGCGCGGAATTTATTTTTCTAAAAATGTGTTCACACTTGCGTTTTTTTATCGCTGAAGAAAAAATCTATGATTTCCTTCTGCGCCAAAAAAAAACGCATGTGTGAAGCGGATCTCAATCTACTAGATGGTACAGATGTGTACCAAAGCAGGTGACAAAGCTTTCTGAATCCCTCCCTCTCTTTTTTGTTTTTGTATCACCTGATAATATTGTCGCCTAGCGCTCATGTTCGAAACAAGCCTGTCTGCTTGCGCTCGAAAGCCTCTTACGGATTCAATGGAGGTAGTATGCGCTAAAGCCGCTTATACGAGACAACATACCCGCTATACCCGGAATAAAACGGGATACACGAGCGCTTTCTCCGGTTTCAAGGAATTCTATCTTTGATAGAATATCATTATAGCTTGGATAGTATTCGTATGTAATAATATATTGGATTATACTTAGAATAACGTTATAGTACTGAGACACTTACAGTACTAGGAACGTTGGTGTTAACGTAGTTAATGAACAAAACTGAAGCTTAGAAATGTAGGATAAATATGCTAACTCCCACTTCACGAGTACTGCGAACCTAACTTTTCTCCGAAAATTGCTATCGTTTAGATAAAACGATATATAAACGAGGACAAGTTACGAATTATCGGTCAGTTCCACATCTTCGGCCATATAAGAAAAAACAATATATAAATTATTATCATTACAGAGTGCTATTTGCAGAAGTATTAGATAGCACTGTGTAATAATAACAATGTTTATATTTTTTTTATTTCTTTTATGACCGAAGATGTAGTAATGACCGATAATTCGTAACTTACCCTATCTCATTTTATCAAAGTTCTTTTTTTTAAATTCATTGATTTTGAATTTGAAGTATTTCTCTAAGACAGTTTTACTTCTTTTTATTATTTAAATTAAATTGGTATTTTTTTTTTTACTTTAGGGTAAGGAAGTGCAAAAATCTCGAATGTAACTCTAAAACATCCAGACTGCAGTAACTGGTAAAGTGTTCTCCAAGTTATCCTCCTTTTGCCTTTTTGCTTAATAATTAGTTTTTCACCAAGAAAACGTTCACAATATAATTTAGCAATGAAATAAAGCGCATAAAGTTTCAAACCCCAATCTATTAGCTGGTCCTTTATTCAGTCGATTAATTACACATGACTCCAATCAATAAAACCATTTGTATTTCTTCATGTGTCATGAACACTTGTAATCAGCTGTAACTAGGCAGGTAGAGTGAGATGATGCAGCTTTACAGGTGTGAAGATATGAGTCAGGTAACCCTCTGGTACCTCAAACACCAAAACCTACAGGAATGTTCTTAAATACTTTCTAAATGTCATTTTATCGAATTTCCATTTATTTTTTATTTTTTATTTAAATTTTTTCAGCTTTTCTATTTTTATTAATTTTTTTTATAAATAACATGTCCAAGAATCTCAACAACAAGGAAGTATAAATAAAATTTTATTTATTTATTATTACATTCCGGGTGGGAATGCAATTCCAAGCCTTTGCACTCTACCTCATATTCCAAGTTGCTAATGAATCTCAATAGTGATGAAAAATAATGTCAGTGACAAAATGATGATGGGGACATTTTCCACCCACTCATAGTCACAATAATAAAGTTAACTTGTTCTCTGATGGTAACTGAGTAAGTAGAGATATACTGAGCGATGCATGCCGCCCACGTGAAGGGGACTGTAGATAGAGAGGTCTGTAGATAGAGAGGCCTGTAGACACTGTAGATAGTGAGGCCTGTAGATAGAGAGTTCTTTAGATAGTGAGGCCTGTAGATAGAGAGGCCTGTAGATAGAGAGGCCTGTAGATAGAGAGGCCTGTAGATAGAGAGTTCTTTAGATAGTGAGGCCTGTAGATAGAGAGGCCTGTAGATAGAAAGGCCTGTAGATAGAGAGGCCTGTAGATAGAGAGTTCTTTAGATAGAGAGTTCTTTAGATAGTGAGGCCTGTAGATAGAGAGGCCTGTAGATAGAGAGGCCTGTAGATAGAGAGGCCTGTAGATAGAAAGGCCTGTAGATAGAGAGTTCTTTAGATAGAGAGTTCTTTAGATAGTGAGGCCTGTAGATAGAGAGGCCTGTAGATAGAAAGGCCTGTAGATAGAGAGGCCTGTAGATAGAGAGGCCTGTAGATAGAGAGTTCTTTAGATAGAGAGTTCTTTAGATAGTGAGGCCTGTAGATAGAGAGGCCTGTAGATAGAGAGTTCTTTAGATAGTGAGGCCTGTAGATAGAGAGGCCTGTAGATAGAGAGGCCTGTAGATAGAGAGGCCTGTAGATAGAGAGGCCTGTTCCTAATGTAGTCCCTCTTCCTTTCTCTCTCTCCACAAGTCACTGAAGGAGAATTAAACAGCTCTCACTCATACAATATGGAGAGTCAATCACTTACACTCCATTGGCTCAAATCTACGCTCTTTGATCTTCTCTAAAACATTTCAAACTTAAACCAACTCATTATGTGTTCCGTTGTTTTGAATGGTTCATTTTTTTCTTTTACCTTATATGTCTTAATGTTGCTTTCAGGAGACACACCATTGAGAGATGTTCAGCTTAGTGTTATTTGAAGCAATAATTTATAACATGTTCCAACCTCTGTTGTACAGTATTACTTTGAAGCAACAATGGCTAATTTCTATTATTTGATAATAAATAATATACATATGATTTAATGTACCTTTTGGGACATATTTTACCGAAAAAGATATGCCATAAAGAGTTAATGCTTCATTTATATATAATTTATATACTGGGACATTGCTTTTCTTATTACTATATCTTTTATAGGAAACTACCTACTATATTTAAATTAAATGGTTAAAATTGCATAGTCTCAGTTTAAATGAAGTAGGTAGATTCGAATTAGTTATTCCTTAATGAGTGTGAGTTCAAGTTGGATTCTTTTCTTTGATTTCCTACAATTGGAGTCAGAAGTAATCCAATATACTCTCAAAGACTAATTAGCTAAATTAAATGACTTTGATTCAAAGAACACTTGGATTTAATGAACCAAAGTTAGTGTGACTTACAAGCGGAGTGTTTCAGGGCTTGTCTCTTTTTTCAATAGCCTTCAATCAGCTACCAGAGATTGAGTGTAAAATTGGATGTGTTCGAGAGAAATGATTAGGAACATACTGTATGTTTACGTAAGTCCTTCCACTGTAACTCGTGGCCGGTAAATTTATACGTGGATATTCCCTGGTGGGGAATTGCACCATGGTAAATTCCACCAGCACTAATTTCAATCAGAGGAAATTCCACCAGCGTTAAATTCATTCAGTGGAAAATTCAACTATGGAAAATTCCATCATGGAAAATTCCATCAACGTTAAATTCCACCATGGAAACATCATTTAGTGGAAAATTCCACCATGGAAAATTCCACCATTTTGAAAAAAGTACTCATATATCTTATCCTATATTCAGTAGATTAAATGTAGAAGGTTAGGTTAGCGGTCCAGTTGGGGAGAAGAGCTTGTCCCCTTCCCCCTGATTATTATAACTTTAAAAGTGTTTCTTCAGAGTTATTGAAAAGAGGGTTATTAAAATCTCTTTATTGGAAGTATATGAAGTTACATGCTTTCGAATAGAAATACTATTCATCATCAGGAAGAAAAGTATGAAAACCTAAATTCCTATTTATTCTTATACCTAATTTATTTTACCTAATTTATTTTACCTAATTTATTTTACCTAATTTATTTTACCTAATTTATTTTATCTAATTTATTTTACCTTTCTTATTTCTCGTAGCACTGTTACTGCCTGTAACTAGTTAATATTGCGTAGCACTGCTACTGCCTGTAACTAGTTAATATTGCGTAGCACTGTTACTGCCTGTAACTAGTTAATATTGCATAGCACTGCTACTGCCTGTAACTAGTTAATATTGCGTAGCACTGTTACTGCCTGTAACTAGTTAATATTGCGTAGCACTGCTACTGCCTGTAACTAGTTAATATTGCGTAGCACTGTTACTGCCTGTAACTAGTTAATATTGCGTAGCACTGTTACTGCCTGTAACTAGTTAATATTGCGTAGCACTGCTATTACCTGTAACTAGTTAATATTGCGTAGCACTGCTACTGCCTGTAACTAGTTAAAATTGCGTAGCACTGTTACTACCTGTAACTAGTTAATATTGCGTAGCACTGTTACTACCTATATAATCGATCACTTAATTCTATCGTAGTTTCAAACTATTGGTTTTCGAAAAGCTTCATAACGTTGACAAATCGAGCTGTCGAATAGTCGATACAGCTCTCACTCTGAACAGGAAGTAGCCTTCTGTTGAATGGATATGACTTCCTTGCTTCTTTCGAAAAGAAAGTAAATGGTATGCCCCTCTTAGGAATATTAGGTATATATGTATTGTTATGTAACACTACTTTCAATGTGACTGTATTATGTAACTATCTATCATCCTACCTATGACTCTGACGTCAAAATGACGCTAAGGACACGCCTACTCAATAGATTTAGCATGTTAGTCGCAACCTCATAATGTGATAGGTATATATTCACATATATCATTACTATGTAGCGTATCCTCGTTAGATAATGACAGCTACCAATTTTATCTGCCAATGCTCTCTTTCCTTTTAGTTAATTAATATTTACAGGAGATATTCCTTCGACTATTAATTTTACGGTATTGTTTGTAGCAAATTGAGGCCGGAGCTTAACGCCTCCGACAACGAACATTCAAAGGAGTGCAGTTACGTCATTGCTAATAAGCTTACAAATGAAATCAGATCAGGAGGCTCTGCTGCGATGTGATATGGCCTAACCATGTCGAAAATTAATTTAGATTTTGAAACAAGGCCTTCTCATATAAAATAAATTCCTTCATGTGATAAAACAAGGCCTATACTATGTAATAATAGTAATTCTTCCTATGATGGTACAAGTCCATATCATATAATCAAATGGTTCTTCTGGTAAAACAAGAGTATATCATTAAAATTAAAATATCTTATCTGTAATATCTAGATACTAAAAGATTTGAAATAAAAATGTCAGCAATATATTGAAGTCAGCGTCACTAGTAGAAGTAGGTATGGACACTGTATCACCTTCTGTGTACCATTGGTGTCATTTTAACGTCACAGTCGCTAGTAGAAGTAGGTATGGACACTGTATCACCTTCTGTGTACCATTGGTGTAATTTTGACGTCAGAGTCGCTAGTAGAAGTAGGTATGGACACTGTATCACCTTCTGTGTACCATTGGTGTCATTTTAACGTCACAGTCGCTAGTAGAAGTAGGTATGGACACTGTATCACCTTCTGTGTACCATTGGTGTCATTTTGACGTCAAAGTCCCTAGTAGAAGTAGGTATGGACACTGTATCACCTTCTTAGAACTAACTATAGTAAATGTACTTAGTTAAATAATATTTTGATGATCTACAATTCTTATAATATTTGTATATAATAAAACTCTTTATTTTGCTAATCATTTTTAAACTACTGTACTTTCAGTTTCCTACTCACATTTTTTTTATAATCGTTTTTTTTTTGTTCATCTTTCATTTCGTATCTAAACAAGAGGAAATTTCCAATATGTAATTTTCTTTCAAATGGAAAAACTAAGAGTGATCTATTTGCATAGAAATAGGACTCGTGTATTTTCTCTTCTTCATAAACAATTTTGTTATTTTTGACGAATGTGAAAACCTCAAGAAAGTAATACATTTCTTGTTATTGTTTTCTTTTTTTTCGGTACATCAATGGAATTGTCGTAACAAGTTTTGTCTATGTTTTAGCTATTTGAAGTTTTGCTATATTTGTAATTTATTTATTTATTACAGTTTCTGATATAAAATGTTTTAATATATCTACTTTAATTTTTCCTATTAAGATTCTTTTTTTAATATTTATATAAGTAATTAATTTTGATCACGTAAATTAATGTATTGCCTATATATATATATATTCTTTCTAAATTGTTTCAATGTGTAATCGTTTAATAATCTATATATTATGATGCATATCCATTTGCAATATAAAGTATTATTTAGAGGTTACTTAAATACATCATTGACGGTTTTCCTAAGTTTCAAAAAGCTTCGACGTTGAGTTCAAATAACCTCTAAATAATATGGATTTCTCGTTGAGTTTGAATCTTTTCTACGAAATAAATAATACTTTTGTTAATCTTGATATACTTAAATTAATAAATGTGTATAGTTGGTAAATTTCTAATAGAATCAGGAATTTTATTCCAAGTAGTCGGAATAAAAGTTACTGATATTGAACATATTACATTTTACGTATATATAGTTGGTTAAGTTCCGAGTTAAAGAACGGTTCTACATTTACGATCGTATGTGAAAAGATTGTAGAATAATTATTTTTAACCCGTTCAATTGGTATCCATGATACCTGCTTGTATCATGGATACCAATTAGGATAGGGTTTCAATAATAATTGCTAAATGCTTCATTCTTACTTGCTGACAATATGTAATTTCCCATAACCGGGAAATAGCATCACTCTGTCGGAAATTTATTATCGGAAGATTAAAGTCAATTACTATAAATTATTTTATATCGAAAAATACATCATAATTTCGGCTATCATCGTCAGGAATTTTGTCGGAAAAATCTGCCGAAAGAATGCAAACGGTTTTAATTTATGATAAATTAAAATTAGGTTAAGTTACGAATTATCGGTCAGTACTACATCTTCGATCATATAAGAAAAATATAAAAATTATTATTATTAGATAGCACTGTGTAATAATAACAATTTTTATATCGTTATGAAAAGATGCAATAATTACCGATAATTCGTAACTTACCCTAGATTCATTCATCGTCGTTGATAAATGGATTTAACAAATTCATAAATTTAATCGATTTTAATCACCGACGTTTGGTCGGTGATATAACTTTACTTTGTCAATTGTGCAGGTGCTAAACATGTTAGAAATCACATGTCATCGTCACTGAGTGTTTATCGAAGTTAGCAATTTTGTATATAATGAAAAGTATGCAACCTAAAATCGATCCCTGAGAAAACCTTAAATTTCTCGTATTCAGGTCAAGTGGTGATACTAGCTACAACTCCTTCACTTTTTAAAGTAATTAATGAACGGCTGAACCTTAAATAAAACTCTAAAACCAATTTAAAATGCTATATCGATATTGATAACCTATGGTAAATATAAGACATGTGTATTGTTGCCCTTTCCCATCATCCAACTGATGGGAAATAAATTCAGTTAGGAGTAATCTTTGGTGGATCTTACCTTTCTAAACCAAACTACTGACGAGAAAATGCTCCCATCGAATAGCATTTCCTCTTTTTCATAAAAATGCGACACGTGTTTTTACTTACAGAAAAGAGAAAGGTAGAATTGTTAATGCGAATGTTAATTGTAATTCGAAAATTCCATTTAATTACATTTTTATAAATTATTATTTTCTACATATTTGTCATACCGTTTTTTATTTTAGTGCGACCATTCGTTTAGACTGACCCGGACAAGGCGGTCGTCTTAACCGAATTTATTGATTTAATACACAGCATATCAAGGCTAATAATTGTTAAGTGATTCTAAATGGCATTTGAAGTATTAAACCACTGTACATGCTTTGATAATAATCAGATATAATACTCTGAATGGTCATAAACAAGATCTCATGGATCCTAAAAAGAATAAAATAAATAGTTAATGATGTATCATAGATATCAACGTGAATCTAAATTTATGAACATTGTATCATAGATACCAAAATTGAATAAAATTAGTGTATCATAGATACCAAATATGAATAAAACTAGTGTATCATAGATACCAAAAATGAATAAAACTTGTATATCATAGATACCAAAAATGAATAAAACTTGTATATCATAGATACCAAAATGAATAAAACTAGTGTATCATAGATACCAAAAATGAATAAAACTAGTGTATCATAGATACCAAAATTGAATAAAACTAGTGTATCATAGATACCAAAAATGAATAAAACTAGTGTATTATAGATACCAAAAATGAATAAAACTTGTGTACCATAGATGCCAAAATGAATATAAATGTTGTATCACAGATACCAATTTGAGAAGTGTCAATCCTAATTTTTGTTACCCTAAGCAATGTTTCTGACAGTTATTTCATCAAACACTGACTACTTTGCACTGCCGCTAAGGTATTCCTCAGGTAGTTGCCAGTGATTGGGAGGAGAGACCCACACCTGACACACCTTCCCCCACTGACACCAGACACACACTAAGACCTGTGCCCTGACCTCTCATCGGAAAAGGGGAGGAGCTTACATTCCCCCCTGACCTGAAACATCCTAAGAAAAGTAGTTTGAATTATTGATGACTATATTGAATCTTTGATGATGTTATGTTCTATTTTATGGGATTTGATTTAGTTATGTTACATGTATTCTATTTTAACGGTAAGAAAGCGTATTCAGTTATTGTGTAGGACATGGGTTTGCCTCTTAGGTGGCATCGTTCACTTCTAACAACCATATCTAACTTTAAAGACAATAATCAACTGTAACTAATTAGCTTATTGTTAGCGTGGTGAAGTGATCGTAATTTCTCTAACGTCAAACGAAGACACATTTTTCCCGGTGGGTACGGTACCCGAACACCTAGCGAATGTCTCAACTGTTGCATGTCCCCCTACCCTCTATTGGGGGGAAGGTATGGGGGTGGGTGTAGAGGGTGGGGGGGTGAGGGAGGTGTTCCCCCATTCTGCTGAAAGCGCAACTTTATTTCATGATCACAAGGAGAGAAAAGCTGTGAATTAGAAATAGATTATAAGATACACTCGATACGCCTCCTAGTGTATCTAGTACTCGATACGCCTCCTAGTGTATCTAGTACTGGATACGCCTCCTGGTGTATCTAGTACTCGATATGCCTCCTAGTGTATCTAGTACTCGATACGCCTCCTAGTGTATCTAGTACTCGATACGCCTCCTAGTGTATCGAGTACTCGATACGCCTCTTGGTGTATCTAGTACTCGATACGCCTCCTGGTGTATCTAGTACTCGATACGCCTCCTGGTGTATCTAGTACTCGATACGCCTCCTGGTGTATCTAGTACTCGATACGCCTCCTGGTGTATCTAGTACTCGATACGCCTCCTGGTGTATCTAGTACTCGATATGCCTCCTAGTATATCTAGTACTCGATACGCCTCCTAGTGTATCTAGTACTCGATACGCCTCCTAGTGTATCTAGTACTCGATACGCCTCCTAGTGTATCGAGTACTCGATACGCCTCCTAGTTTATCGAGTACTCGATACGCCTCCTAGTGTATCTAGTACTCGATACGCCTCCTAGTGCATCGAGTACTCGATACGCCTCCTGGTGTATCTAGTACTCGATACGCCTCCTAGTGTATCTAGTACTCGATACACCTCCTGGTGTATCTAGTACTTGATACGCCTCCTGGTGTATCTAGTTCTCGATACACCTCCTGGTGTATCTAGTTCTCGATACACCTCCTGGTGTATCTAGTACTTGATACGCCTCCTGGTGTATCTAGTACTCGATACACCTCCTGGTGTATCTAGTACTCGATACATGAATGTATTTCACGTTCTGGTTTATTTTCTCTGTAGTTATGGGCAATAATCTTTATATTTTCGTGGAAAATTACTAATAGTTTTTGATTATCGAACCTATTCAAAAGATAATCAGCTGATAATCAGTAGAGAATTAATATTTCTCATCTTGTGTTTTTTATATTAACATATGATTGATCAGATACATTACTATTTACCGTTTCAATTAATAATAAGAATCCTGAATGGTATTTTGAAGGAACTACAAATACTTTTCCATGGGAATGAACCGAATTGTGGTGATTTAGTTCTACGGATATACAGAATAAGTTTTAATTAATTCTACGGAAAACTATTCACACAAAATTTTAAATCATTCGATAATTTTTTATTTTTTTACAGTATACAATATTCCAATATATTGGTATCATTAAAGGATGCTTCATACAGGTCAGTGATCCGTCCGGGACGTCACCGGTCCGTCTCCTCTCAGTGATTCAGTGTCAGTGAAAAAATATATCGTTACTTTAATTTTAACGGACCTATTCACACAGCACCGGCTCTTCTCAGTGATAAAAAATCACTGACCGGTGACGTCCCGGACGGATATCAGTGATGTGTGAAGCAACCTTAAACGGTCGTTTCAGGTTTCGGTCCGGTCCGGCTGCTCTCAGTGATTTTTTATCACTGAGAGGAGCCGGTACTGTGTGAATAGGTCCGTTGAAATTAAAGTAACGATATATTTTTTCACTGACACTGAATCACTGAGAGGAGACGGACCGGTGACGTCCCGGACGGATCACTGACCTGTGTGAAGAAGCCATCATTATTACAGTAGGACTCCTCTATAGTGAATGTAGAGTCCTGAATATGGAACTAACCTGTATAGTGAACAAATTATGTTTAGTCTGCCATGAAATGGTCATCAGTTTTCTAAAACTGATGACCATTTCAAGGCAGACTAAAGGAAATAAGTTCACTATATGGGGTAGTTCCATATTCAGGACTCTACTTTCACTATAGAGGAGTCCACTATAGAGAAATTCTATTTTACTACACGTGTATTTTTTCCGCTTAACTTAATTAATTTTTCATACAAAATCAAATTCCATTTTTTAAGATTTCTTCTACATAATTCTAATTTTCGATTTCGAAACGAAATCAGTGACTGAATTTCTAAAAAAAATACAATTCAAACTTCATAATATTGATTTTTTTTTTTGCAAATGGTAATTTTTTGTTTTTATTGTTAGGTTGGTTTTCATTTTTATCTGATTTTTTCATCTGTATTTTTTAACTATTTTAATTTTGTCTATTCGTAAATAATAAACATGATAACAGTATAAACTAAATCTCATTTTTGTTTATAATGTGAATTGAAAATATAATAATTAAAACAATAACATATGTGTCTTAGTTTATTTCGTCTACGGACATTTCGTCCAACGGACATTTCGTCCAACGGACATTTCATCCAACTGACATTTCATCCACTGACATTTCGTCCACGGACATTTCGTCCAACGGACATTTCATCCACTGACATTTCGTCCACGGACAATTCTTCCAACGGACATTTCATCCATGGACATTTCATCTACGGACAATTCGTTCAGCGGACATTTCATCCATGGACATTTCATCTACGGACAATTCGTCCAACGGACATTTCATCAACAAATTGCTATATTTTGTATTTTAAGTGTAAATAAGGTATATTTTATATTATTTTTCACTATTACATTAATAGCCAGGTGTAAATACATAATATTATTATAGTCATTTAAGCCACACCATTCCATATGAACACATAAATATGTTTATAGTTCACAGTAATAAAATTAGATATTCTTCACGGGTTGACTGTATCTTTAAATTATTTACCTCGTTTAATATTTAACATTAATTAATAAGTTGCGAGTATCTAAAATATGGAACTGAAATAACAGGGTACTAACAAGACTAAATGTGGAAATGTGAGAAAGAGAATAAAATAATTACAATAGAGGTGAAAACTAATCGATATATAAATGGTTTTACTAAATGTATAACAGTCCGATAACACGGGACGTTTTTAAGTTTAAAAAATAAAATAAAAAGTACAATAAAAAATCTAGCTAATTTTTTTATGTCATATTTAATTATTAATCACTTGTTATTGATCATTTTATTATAAATCGCTTTTTTCGCTCAAAATATTCGTTATAAAAAGCTCTCTGAACCAATGTTGCTCCTAACAACCCATTCTAACTAATAATATTGACGTTTCTTATAGGTATTGTGATTATA
The DNA here is from genome assembly GCA_947561585.1 of Caprella mutica. NCBI lineage: Eukaryota > Metazoa > Arthropoda > Malacostraca > Amphipoda > Caprellidae > Caprella > Caprella mutica. Next base: position 191,763 of record CANNZV010001451.1, on the reverse strand, counting down.
CTCCACAAAAAATGTTTTCGTTTTATACATTTATGTAATGAAATAAGTTGAAAAGAAGTTTGAGACATGCCTCACTATTATTACAGATTTTATAAGACCGGGGTCCGATAAAAGCGAGGCCTGCCTGTATGTATATCAATAAAAAATTATTGCAAAATAAAATATTTTATTGTTGCTTGCCTGAAGCAGCAGGATAAGAAGATTGCAATAAGAATTATGGAAAAGACCTTTAATTTCTAATTACCATCAACAAAGTGTGTTTTCCACTTTTATATTGCATAATATATATAAATAATATATAATATAAACTCATTAGACCTTATAAATATAACATACACTTTACAAATATTACACAAAATAAAGCATTTCGTGGACTAAATATCCGTGCACCATAAGATATATATATCTTGTTATGATATCAAAGATACTGTATTCTATATACGATAGATTATGTATCCTATATACGATAGATTATGCATCCTATATACAATGGATACAGTATCATATATACGATGGATACTGTATCCTATTTACCAAAGTTACTGTATTCCATACACAAAAGATAGATCTTTGATTGATCTTTGACATCAAAGTTATAATGTATAAAGTTATAATATGATAATAAATGATATATACTGATTCTAGATATTTTACCTAACAGAATTTTCCCAGTGTTGAATTTCCCAATGCGGATTTTCCCCGTCTGAATTTTCCCGGTGGATTGTAATTTTTATGTTTAAATTGGTAAATTGTAAATAAATAATTTAAACTATGCTAAATAACTAGTTTAAATGTTAATAATCACATATATATTATTCTTATACGATCGAAAATGTGGAACCTTCCGATAACTCGGAGCTTACCCTAAAAAGTGTTCAGACCACCAAAATATACAATCACTGAAGAAATTTCTAATTCGACATTTTTTTTCGTTATGGGAGACATAAAAAAAGACATAAAATTAAATTTAACTATTTAATAGAAGTATACCTAATTGGTAATTAATTGATATACTATTAGGTTAGAGCAGTGCTTCCTAACACATGGGAGGTATACTGAACCCATGCTTCATCGAACCCTTTGTATTTTTTTTATATCAGAATATATAAATATACTGTTTTGGTGCACAAACTGTACATACCACGATCTATTTTCACACAACATCACTGTTTTTGAAAAAAAAAAAAACATTTATTTATTTATTTATTTATTTGAAGAAAAATTCCTTACATTCAGAACATATATACGGGAATATATATATGCTCATTAAAAAACAAATTGTATTCAAAATAAGAGATTTCAGGCCCGAAAAGCTTTCGCTTCTAGGGGCAACCTATCTAAATTTTTCTTTGTACAAAAAAATCAAAAATCTGCAGAGTAAGGCAGAAAAGGTTCAAAAGACACACAATAACAAATGTGGTTACGAATGCAAGTATTCAAAACACAATATAGTGAAAGAGGAAAGTAGCTGCCATATGTTAATACAATAATTTAAAATACATGAGTGTAACATACCAGGAAATGAATGATACTATATTTAGTAGATTTGTTCTAAATAATGTTCCTTCAAAAGACATTACCGTTGAGTTACCTTTAATTGTTTCAGGAATTGTGTTCCATAAACTTACACCAGAAAAATGAATGTGAGACTAGGTTTTTCCTTATTGAATCTAGGAATCGGTAGGTTTTGTCTATTTCTCGTAGGATATTCATGCAATTCACTATGGGTCTGTAATTTCGTTTTCAAACATTTATCGTAATTTTCAGTATTAATTGCTCGGTAAATGCACAATCCAACATTTAAAAAATATATGTAGTCAACTGGTAGCACACTCACACGACGAAAATAAGAAGCAGTATGATCATTATATGGCAAAAAAATTATTGTACGAATAGTTCTCCTTTGCAATATTTGGATTTCACTTTTAACGTAGTTGGGAGCACCATACCATACTTCAATTGCGTTACTAATATATGGATAAATTAGAGTATAATATAAAGACTTCAGCACGTATGTAGAGTGGCACGAATTCTCTTAACTTATACACCATCCCCAAACTACGTGAAATCTTAGAAGCTATATTAAAAACATGAGGGGCAAAGCTCAACCTATCATCCAGCATGACACCTAAAAAATTTACACTATCAGTTCGATAAACAACATTGTTACCGATTCTCACCGGATGAGGCAGTTGAACTTCACCCCTATACGAGTACAACATATATTTAGTTTTTTCGACATTTATTTTAATTTTATTTGAATTGATCCACTCCAGAATAGACATTAGTTGAGCAAATCGCAACATTCAACTCAATTCGATCAAAGGCACATGGAACATTGATTCCTACATATATACAACAGGACCTCTGAAACTGACTCAACGATTCCCTGGTGTTTGATCTAACCCAGTTTCTACAACTATTTCATAATAAATAACTAGGAATACATTTATAACCTTTTTATTCTTCCGATGTAAGTCTTATACAATAAATTTGAAGAATGAGGCAAACTAAAACGGCGATACTGCGCTATAATTTTTAAATGAAACTCGTTAAAGTACAATATTTTAAAGTTACATTAAAAATATTGATATTTAAAGTAAAATCAAACTTTAAATTTTTAATTTACTCTTTACCAATTTAAATATAGAAATTTGAAATCTACTGGGAAACATCCGACTAGAAATTTCCGGCTGAGAAAATTCCGCCGTGGATACTGTATCCTATATACGATAGATACTGTATCCTATATACCATAGATACTGTATCCTGTATACGATAGATACTGTATCCTATGTACGATAGATACTGTATCCTGTATACGATAGATACTGTATCCTATATACGATAGATACTGTATCCTGTATACGATAGATACTGTATCCTGTATACGATAGATACTGTATCCTGTATACGATAGATACTGTATTCTATATACGATAGATACTGTATCCTGTATACGATAGATACTGTATCCTATATACGATTGATACTGTATCCTGTATACGAAAGATACTGTATCCTGTATACGATAGATACTGTATCCTATAAAGGATAGATACTGTATCCTATATACGGTAGATACTGTATCCAGTATACAAATAATATTACGCTAGATATATACACATACTCATTTCGATTGGAAGGAAGAACTTTTTTAACTTTTTGTCTTCCCCACCAACAAAAGTTACGAAGTAATGGACACGATTTTGTCGCTAAATTTTACGTCGATGAGAGAGAATGGTTATCATTTATTTCCTGGATATCATTTATTCCTGGATATCATTTATTCCTGGATATCATTTATTCCTGGATATCATTTATTCCTGGTTATCATTTATTCCTGGATATCATTTGTTTCCTGGTTATCATTTGTTTCCTGGTTATCATTTATTCCTGGTTATCATTTGTTTCCTGGTTATCATTTGTTTCCTGGTTATCATTTGTTTCCTGGTTATCATTTGTTTCCTAGTTATCATTTATTTACTGGTTATCATTTATTCCTGGTTATCATTTGTTTCCTGGTTATCATTTATTCCTGGATATCATTTATTTCCTGGTTATCATTTGTTTCCTGGTTATCATTTGTTTCCTGGTTATCATTTATTTCCTGGTTATCATTTGTTTCCTGGTTATCATTTGTTTCCTGGTTATCATTTGTTTCCTGGTTATCATTTGTTTCCTAGTTATCATTTATTTACTGGTTATCATTTGTTTCCTGGATATCATTTATTTCCTGGTTATCATTTGTTTCCTGGTTATCATTTATTTCCTGGTTATCATTTATTCCTGGATATCATTTATTCCTGGTTATCATTTATTTCCTGGTTATCATTTATTCCTGGATATCATTTATTTCCTGGTTATCATTTGTTTCCTGGTTATCATTTGTTTCCTGGTTATCATTTGTTTCCTGGTTATCATTTGTTTCCTGGTTATCATTTATTCCTGGATATCATTTGTTTCCTGGTTATCATTTGTTTCCTGGTTATCATTTGTTTCCTTGTTATCATTTATTCCTGGTTATCATTTGTTTCCTGGTTATCATTTGTTTCCTGGTTATCATTTGTTTCCTAGTTATCATTTATTCCTGGTTATCATTTATTCCTGGTTATCATTTGTTTTCTGGTTATCATTTATTTCCTGGTTATCATTTATTTCCTAGTTATCATTTATTCCTGGTTATCATTTATTCCTGGTTATCATTTATTTCCTAGTTATCATTTATTCCTGGATATCATTTATTCCTGGTTATCATTTGTTTCCTGGTTATCATTTATTTCCTGGTTATCATTTATTTCCTAGTTATCATTTATTCCTGGATATCATTTATTCCTGGATATCATTTATTCCTGGTTATCATTTGTTTCCTGGTTATCATTTATTTCCTGGTTATCATTTATTTCCTAGTTATCATTTATTCCTGGATATCATTTATTCCTGGATATCATTTATTCCTGGTTATCATTTATTTCCTGGTTATCATTTATTCCTGGTTATCATTTATTCCTGTTATCATTTGTTTCCTGGTTATCATTTTATTCTTGGTTATCATTTATTTCCTAGTTATCATTTATTCCTGGATATCATTTATTCCTGGTTATCATTTGTTTCCTGGTTATCATTTTATTCTTGGTTATACACATATACAGTGTTATAATATATGTCCCAGTAATAGCTATAATAACTATTATCTAATAGCTCCTTCGTTAGACACTATTGAAATGTAGCAGACTGAAAACTGGCGTGCAGTCTCCTTAGATTTTGGTGATTTAACCACACGGTTACTATTTGGTAAGAAGAAGATATGAATATGTAGATAATCACCACATATTAGGAGGGATAAGTCGCATATAATCACCACATATTAGGAGGATTAGTTGCAGATAATCACCACATATTAGGAGGATAAGTTACAGATAATCACCACATATTAGGAGGATAAGTTACAGATAATCACCACATATTAGGAGGATAAGTTACAGATAATCACCACATATTAGGAGGATAAGTTACAGATAATCACCACATATTAGGAGGATAAGTTGCAGATAATCACCACATATTAGGAGGATAAGTTGCAGATAATCACCACATATTAGGAGGATAAGTTACAGATAATCACCACATATTAGGAGGATAAGTTACAGATAATCACCACATATTAGGAGGATAAGATACAGATAATCACCACATATTAGGAGGATACATTTAAGTTAATTGTGTATGCAAAGTATTAATTTTTCTTTAAATTACTCTGCTGCTTCGTGATTTTTTCTTTAAATTTAATATCTAATATTTTGCTTGTACCGTGATATCTTTAACCGAAACATCTGCTATCTACATATCTAGCGGTATACGCTTAGATATCAACAAATCAAGTAGATATCAACAAATACTAGATATCAAATAAACAATTTCATCAACAACATTCATCGTGAAGGGCGAATATCTCAAAATCTGAAGATTTTTTTTCCATTTATTTCAGAGTTTCGATGTAAATTAGGTAATTATTTTAAATCTTCACATTTAATTAAGTAGTTTAAATATTATTAATGATAGTTTAAATACTGTTAATGATAGTTTAAATACTATTAATGATAGTTTAAATACTATTAATGATAGTTTAAATACTATTAATGATATTTTAAATACTATTAATGATAGTTTAAATACTATTAATGATAGTTTAGATACTATAAATGATAGTTTAAATACTATTAATGATAGTTTAAATACTATTAATGATAGTTTAAATACTATTAATGATATTTTAAATATTATTAATGATAGTTTAAATACTATTAGTGATAGTTTAAATACTGTTAATGATAGTTTAAATACTATTAGTGATAGTTTAAATACCATTAATGATAGTTTAAATACCATTAATGATAGTTTAAATACTATTAATGATAGTTTAAATACTATTAGTGATAGTTTAAATACTATAAATGATAGTTTAAATACTATTAATGATAGTTTAAATACTATTAATGATAGTTTATATACTATTAATGATAGTTTAAATACTATAAATGATAGTTTAAATACTATTAATGATAGTTTAAATACTATTAATGAGAGTTTAAATACTATTTATGATAGTTTAAATACTATTAATGATAGTTTAAATACTATTAATGATAGTTTAAATACTATAAATGATAGTTTAAATGATATGATATTAATGATAGTTTAAATACTATTAATGATAATTAAGATACTATTAATGATAATTAAGATACTATTAATGATAATTAAGATACTATTAAGGATAGTTACAATACTATCGAATATAGTTGTTTAAATACTATAAATGATAGCTAGTCTAAATACTATAAATGATAGCTAGTCTAAATACTATAATATTAATATAGTTACAATACTATTCACATCCAGTATGAGATCTTTTGACTTCTAACCTGTTTTATCCAAACCTACCAGACTTTCCTCTTTAATTTTAACTAGTCAACCTACGCTTCTAGACCATATCTGGATTAAGTTTTCTTTTGGCTATCGTAGTACTGCTGGTATTATAATAGATGATACTACTGACCATTTCCTTTCATTTTTGACTTTATATAAATCTATGCTCGTGGTGAAATAAAGGATTTTATTGAGGTTAAATTTAGACTTATCGATGACACTACTCTAGCCAGGTATTTTGAAGAAATTTCTACTGTTGACTGGTCGTCTCTGAATAATTATTCTGATGTTAATCTTCGTAAACATTGTTGATGAATTTTATTGTAGGAGTTTTCCTGTTAAACTGAAATATTTAAGTAGTAAAAGATTATCCAAACCATGGCTAACTTCTAACATATTGAAGCATATTAAATATAAATCTACTTGTTTTAAAAAGTGTAAATTGGGACTTATTTCTGAGGCTGAGAACCGGAGAGTGAGAAATCGTGTAAATTGCATTGTTTGTAAGGCGAGAGTGGCGTACTGTAGAAGTAGATTCCAAAGCGGTGTAAATGACATGAAACAAACTTGGAAAGATCTACGAAAAATTGTTTCTTTAAATCGAAGTACACCACGTATTTCTGAAATTGTTAAGGATGGTGTAAAATCATCGACTTCTCGTACTATTGCTCAGTGTTTCAACGATCATTTTGTACTGTTGCTTCTAATATTTGTAGTGCACTGCCTACAGCTACTGTTGATCCATTATCATATGTAAACCGCAATGAGCACTCTCTTGTTCTTAGTCCTGTAACCAGTGAGGAAGTGGGTGATATTATAATGTCCTTGAAAAATCGTAAACAACGTATAAATTCTATTTCTGTTAAATTGTTAAAGTACAGCAAGGAATTCCTCAGTCACCCACTGTCTCATCTCATTAATATGTCTTTTTCAGTTGGTATGTTCCCTGATATATTTAAAAATGCTTGCGTTATTCCTATTTTCAAAAAGGGTGATACTTTTGATATTAATAATTACAGGCCAATTTCACTTCTGCCTTTATATAGTAAGATAGTTGAAAAATGTATATCAAGTAGAATCATTAGATTTTTAAATCAAACGTCTGTATTATGCGAGAACCAGTATGGGTTCAGACGAGGATTTTCAACTATTGATGCTATTGTCACTTTCTCGGAATACATATGTGATAACATAGAAAAACGTAGGCATGTTATAGGTATTTTTATTGATTATTCTAAAGCGTTTGACACGGTTAATCATGGTATATTGTTGTCTAAACTAGAATTATATGGTATCAGAGGTATAGCTCTGAAGCTGCTTCGCAGTTATTTGGAAAATCGCAGGCAGTGTGTCAGAATTGGAGATTCGTTTTCAGATTACGGAAGTTTGTCAACCGGGGTACCTTTGGGTCCTCTCCTTTTCGTAACTTATATTAACGACTTTCCCAATATATCTCCTATTTTGAAGACGATCCTCTTTGCTGATGACACCACTGTTTCAGCCACTGGCTCTGATTTCGTAGAACTATGTGGTGTTATCTACACTGAGCTTAATAAAATAACTAAATGGTCGAACGCTAACAGACTGGCTCTTAATTCTGACAAAACCGCTGCCTTGATTTTCTCAAATAGGCCTCATGATATAGACTTAGACTGTAGATCTAGGATGAGTGATGTTGACATAGACTATGTTGATAGTCATAAATTGTTGGGTCTCACGCTTGATACCAAGTTGAAGTTTAAAGATCATATTTCCTTTGTATGTAATAAGTTATCGAAAGTTGTGGGTGTAATTTACAAGGTTAGTCAGTTCCTGCTTCTGAAATCTTTAATCGGTTTATACTATAGCTTATTCTATCCATACTTGACATATTGTAATGAATTGTCGGGTGGTACTTATAATAACCATTTGGATACGATAGAAATGCTTCAGAAGAGAGTGATTAGGATTGTAACTCACAGTGATTATTTGGCTCATATTGATCCTCTCTTTTGTAGTACTGGAATATTGAAGGCTAAGGACCTACATAAATATTTATTGTTAGTTTATTGATTCACGAATAAAGAAAAATTTAACTATCCCTCTTTCTCATATGCTACTAGATACTCCTATAATCCTATTCTAAACTTACATAGATTAACTTTAACAGAACATAGTGTACATTATTCAGCCTCAAAAGCTTGGCTCTCTTTACCTGTCCATATAAAAGATATTCAGTCATTAAATTCATTCAAAAGACCATTAAAATCTTTCTTTATTCATACCTATAGGGTTGATAATTAACTTTTGTATATTTGTTTGCATTTATATAACATCTTTTTTTTCATATCATAATGTATGCACCAATTTTTGAGACAATATTGTTGGTTTGTGTAATGGAAGAAAATTTCTTTTTTTTTTTAATAGTTTTTTTTCAAGTAGGTAATGTAGGAAATAAATCACGTCTAAGTACAGGTAATATCTAAGATTTTTTTGCCCGAAAATTCCCCAATTAAGGGTATTATATAAGGGCTTGATGTTATTGTAACTTTTTTTTACTTTTCATCAATAAATATCATTATCCTTATCAATATAGTTGTTTAAATACTATAAATGATAGCTAGTCTAAATACTATAATATTAATATAGTTCAATAATGATTATCATATTAAATGTATTTACGAGTTATCATTAGTACCTATTTATATCTTGCATAGACAGTGTGATACATCACAGGATTTACATTTTAATTCAACACTCCCCCTGCCTTTGATTCCTTTTTTAACATTTGTTTATTGAGTTAAATTTGATAATATCTGTAGGAGTGATAGTTATGAGTAATACATGAGTGATAGTTATGAGTAATACAAGAGTGATAGTTATGAGTAATACATGAGTGATAGTTATGAGTAATACATGAGTGATAGTTATGAGTAATACATGAGTGATAGTTATGAGTAATACATGAGTGATAGTTATGAGTAATACAAGAGTGATAGTTATGAGTAATACATGAGTGATAGTTATGAGTAGTACATGAGTGATAGTTATGAGTAATACATGAGTGATAGTTATGAGTAATACATGAGTGATAGTTATGAGTAATACATGAGTGATAGTTATGAGTAATACATGAGTGATAGTTATGAGTAATACATGAGTGATAGTTATGAGTAATACATGAGTGATAGTTATGAGTAATACATGAGTGATAGTTATGAGTAATACATGAGTGATAGTTATGAGTAATACATGAGTGATAGTTATGAGTAATACATGAGTGATAGTTATGAGTAATACATGAGTGATAGTTATGAGTAATACATGAGTGATAGTTATGAGTAATACATGAGTGATAGTTATGAGTAGTACATGAGTGATAGTTATGAGTAATACATGAGTGATAGTTATGAGTAATACATGAGTGATAGTTATGAGTAATACATGAGTGATAGTTATGAGTAATACATGAGTGATAGTTATGAGTAATACATGAGTGATAGTTATGAGTAATACATGAGTGATAGTTAGGAGTAATACATGAGTGATAGTTATGAGTAATACATGAGTGATAGTTAGGAGTAATACATGAGTGATAGTTATGAGTAATACATGAGTGATAGTTATGAGTAATACATGAGTGATAGTTATGAGTAATACATGAGTGATAGTTATGAGTAATACATGAGTGATAGTTATGAGTAATACATGAGTGATAGTTATGAGTAATACATGAGTGATAGTTATGAGTAATACATGAGTGATAGTTATGAGTAATACATGAGTGATAGTTATGAGTAATACATGAGTGATAGTTATGAGTAATACATGAGTGATAGTTATGAGTGATACATGAGTGATAGTTATGAGTGATACATGAGTGATAGTTAATGAGTAATACATGAGTGATAGTTATGAGTAATACAAGAGTGATAGTTAATGAGTAATACATGAGTGATAGTTATGAGTAATACATGAGTGATAGTTATGAGTAATACATGAGTGATAGTTAATGAGTAATACATGAGTGATAGTTATGAGTAATACATGAGTGATAGTTATGAGTAATACAAGAGTGATAGTTATGAGTAATACATGAGTGATAGTTATGAGTAATACATGAGTGATAGTTATGAGTAATACAAGAGTGATAGTTATGAGTAATACATGAGTGATAGTTAATGAGTAATACATGAGTGATAGTTATGAGTAATACAAGAGTGATAGTTATGAGTAATACATGAGTGATAGTTATGAGTAATACATGAGTGATAGTTAATGAGTAATACATGAGTAATAGTTATGAGTAATACATGAGTGATAGTTATGAGTAATACATGAGTGATAGTTATGAGTAATACATGAGTGATAGTTATGAGTAATACATGAGTGATAGTTATGAGTGATACATGAGTGATAGTTATGAGTGATACATGAGTGATATTCATAATGAGTAGTGTATCAGTGATACTCATAATGAGTAGTGTATCAGTGATACTCATAATGAGTAGTGTATCAGTGATACTCATAATGAGTAGTGTATCAGTGATACTCATAATGAGTAGTGTATCAGTGATACTCATAATGGGTAGTGCATCAGTGATACTCATAATGAGTAGTGTATCAGTGATACTCATAATGAGTACTGTATCAGTGATACTCATAATGAGTAGTGTATCAGTGATACTCATAATGAGTAGTGTATCAGTGATACTCATAATGAGTACTGTATCAGTGATACTCATAATGAGTACTGTATCAGTGATACTCATAATGAGTAGTGTATCAGTGATACTCATAATGAGTAGTGCATCAGTGATACTCATAATGAGTAGTGTATCAGTGATACTCATAATGAGTAGTGTATCAGTGATACTCATAATGAGTACTGTATCAGTGATACTCATAATGAGTAGTGTATATGTATCTAATACCGTATGAGTGATACCATCGATAGACGCATTTTATTATCTATTTTTTTATTCCAAGAAAGATAATATAATTAGCATTTAGATTTACTCTACTAGATTTACTTATCTATAAGCTGCATTGAAATAGATTGCATGAGGTTCTTATCTATGAGATGCATTGCTCATATCCTAGGAATGTTCCTATCATTTTTTTCTCATCATTACTCATAACTCATTCACCGGAAGGAAAATGAAAAAATATTAATTAGACTTAAAGTAGAATATAGGCTAGACTTTAACCTGTAAGTCTTAACTAAGCTAGTAAAATTTTCTCATTTTTCGTCCTCTACTAAAGGGTGAGTTACGAGTTATCGGACAGTTCCACATTTTCGATCATGTAAGAAAATGAGTAGGTTATAGGAAAAAAAATTATTTTATAAATTTATATATTTCAGGAAAAATTCTGAAAATTCTTTACATTTAATAGTATTCTCAAATTTTAAAATAAATTAAATTAAAAGATAATTTTGATATTTGCTGATTATTATTATTTTTTTTTTTCAATTTTTGAAACCTAAATTTTCGGCTGTCGTCCTTTTTACCTTGGTTTGAGTTTTTCAAGGTTATGTAACTTGAAATAAAAATATATAAAAGTTAAATTATAATTATTAAAAGTTAAATTTAGTTATTGTACAGGTAAAGCTCGTACAACGACAGTTTAAATGTACCTGAAAAAGAGGTCGCTATACAGATCTAGCGGTCGTTGTAGGGTCAAGAAAGTAATTCAGTTGGGGATTTAGACTTTACAAGTTTTTTTAACAGCATTTAAATAAAAACGCTGGAGAAGGTAAACGATCTCCGATAATTATTAAATCAAAATGTTAATAAATAATAATAATTATATAGCTTACTCATATACTTAGTGTACGAAATAAGAAGGTAGGTAAAATAACTAAAAGATATTAGCAACTAAATACTAAATGGATGTGAATTACGTGGAATAGTTTCACCTCTTTAATTTCCATAGAACTTCTCTAATCAAAGAAAATGAATAGGAAAAAGGGGTAATTAAATCAAATTACTGAAAATCTTATTGTTTATTGAACATATAGCACCCTTTTACAGAAGATACAGGGTCGGGGCCACTCTGATCTTTTCATTCGCAATATATCTTTTATTTCATGCTAAGGAATGTATTAGGTCCGGGAAAGCACTAGGCTTATAGGGCAACCTAATTAAAAAAGAACTATATTAACAAAACAGCACGCTACAAAATATTATGAGAAATATTATAATAAGAGAGAAAAAAAAACAAAAAAAGCAAAATTAAAATTACAAAAAAATAAAATAAAAAAATTCTGTACACGCATTCATACTAAATCCACACAGGATTGTTATCTTAAAAACAATACAAATGGTTGATTGTAAATTGTAATACCTATGAACATAATCAATGTATGACTAGATACTTAGTAGACCAATAAAGTATTTGTTAAACTGTATGATTGAAAGAGGTCTTTGTAGGAGCTGCATGTCCCGTAGAACGGATGAATTTTGTCCTTGGCTTAAGATCGTCCGCTGTACGAGCTTTACCTGCATACTCTTTTCTCGGTAACAGTACCTTGAAAACTCAAACCAGGGTAAAAATCACTGGTATAGATTACGGTTTCAGGAATTAATTAATACGTATTATAAGAAAAATAATTTTTTTTCGCATTTATTAAAAATAATAAAGAAATATATCTTTTTTCTACAGTCATTTTAGTTCTCATTACATAAGCCTTTGATTTTGTTCACAGTCGTAGGAACAAACTTCTTAACGTACAAAGGCACGAACAAACAAGATAACGTATTGAGTGCAATTTGGTACAGTGCCTCTCACATCTACACCTCCATTTCCCCGGTAGGAATAGCATGGGAAGGTGCAGTGTACAGCTGATAAGGACGGTACGGATGGTATGGCTTATTAATTGTTGTTTTTTATCTTTAGTCTCTTATTTGACGGTATGAAGATAGGGTCTACTTACAGTGTCGGTTAAATCTACTCACAGTAAAGAAAATATAACATTATTTAATTTTCAATGATTTTCATTATTTTCTAAACTATCTACCATTAAATTTTTATATTAATTTATTTAAATTAGATACTTAATTTAAATATGTTCTAATTTTCACTCTTTATTAATAAATTGTGTTTTTATTTTTGGGCACCGAAAAAGAAATTAGATATTTTATCCGGTTAAATTATTTAAACATGCTTCTTTGAATTTCTCTGATAAAAAGATTTTCAACATGTTCGTTCGTGTCCTTTTGTTGTCATGCGTCATGTTTCTTATCGATGGAATGAATACGTCAGTTCCTGACGCAAAGTGCGGTGTTGTCTCTGTCGCAAACGACTTGAGCAGTTTAAATGGTTTTATTAACTTAAACAGTACAAAATCTAAGGTAAGTGAAATTTGATTAATATTTATAATACAGTCTTTATTGATGGATATATAGATTATTTAACTATATTTTTCTTAATTTAATTTAATTAACTTTTAAAGTTTTAGAGGATAGCGCTTGGGTCATCCTCTTCAAATACAGGCAGTCCTCGCTCTAAGTCACAAACCGATCGTACCTCACATTAACTTTATAATTAAACTTAAAGCGGACCCGGGTAAATGTTCAGCATTTACCTTCTTAACAAAAATCAAAGAACGTTTGCATGGTACACTGTGTTCCATATTTTCTATGTACATGGTTCCTTTAATGTTAATAAAATTGTTTACATACAATTTGTTAACGAACTTAATTTAGAACAGTTTTCATTTACAAAAGTAGTTAATTAATTAATATTTTAGTGATTAATGTTTTAACCCATCCAGTCCCCTTGTTCAATGTGTCCCTTGTCCTATGTGTCCCCTTGTCATATGTGTCCCCTTGTCCTATGTGTCCCCTTGTTCAATGTGTCCCCTTGTCCTATGTGTCCCATGTCCATTTTCTTAATGGGGCAGTTCAGTCAAAATCAAACTATCGCCAAATTGGTCCTAAATCGATTTAGTATATTTATTTATGTAGAATATTCGTTGATTTTAGAAATGTTTATATAAAAAGTATATTGTAAATTAGTGGTGCCATCTGTGGACTGTGGTGGACCGCGTAACTAATAATTGTAGTACGTAAACAAAATGATAACCAGTCCCAGACTTGAATCGGTTATTAACTTATGAAAATGGTGAAAAGAATTTGTGAAATTGAAAACTGTCCTTCGAGTCAATTAGATTTAGTTTTGAAAAGAAAACCAACTCTTCATAAATTACCAGTTAATACTGTTGATAGAAAAACTGTTCACATGTTATCAGCTGTAAAATGTAAACAAATAGTACAGAGTGGTGGCGCCATCTTTAGGAGGACGCAGGAACTAAATCGAATTTATAAAATATGATATATATCGCTTATTATATTTTTTTCAACCGTTTAATTCTACAAGATTGCTTTATTCTTAGTAAGTGATCGTTCAACATTAATATTATGAAAACAAAAATTGACTGAACTGCCCTTTAATGTCATTACGTGCAACTATTAAACGTGACTTTGTTAGGTATTATATTACAATAATTGAATTAAATTTTTGAATATTTTAATAGTTATTATTTTTCTATAATACAATTGTTTTTTTGTTAAAAACTGTACTTATCATTTGTTAAATCATGTACGAATGTCTTGTATGTAATGTAGATAGCTTATGTCCTAATTATTTCTGTTACGAATACATATTTAGACTCGATTGGTTCAATAAACTCAACTAGACAAGTGATGTATACATGAAATAGTTACTGCGAAAAGAAATAATAAAGAACACTGTGAGAGGAAACTTCATTTTCCGGTACAACTGATGTAACTAAGCTCGGGGTCAACTCTGCCTTAAGTCATTCTTTAATATTATAACTTAAGCGGAGTCAGTCTAAAGCGGGGTCTGCCTACTCGAGCTCTTAGATTTTTGTGTTAGGTAGACTGATAGACTCTTCATTTTCCTCTTCCCTCAGTTAGTTTAGTCACCGGTGTTTTTGTCCCTTTTCGTCACATTCCTTGCTAACACATTCACGAAGTAATTTTCTTGCATCCATGAGCATTGTCACCGCTAGTAGGTAATTTTGTGGAGCTACTTTCCTTTCCGGCTGTTTCTTCAAGTCCCTTGTACTTATTTCCCTTTGACATCAGCAATATGGCCTTTGATTCCAAATCAGACTTTAAACCACTTAATAAATTAATAATATCAACCCCCACTAATTACTATTAGTTAGTCCCTTTACAAAAATAGTCAACTCTTTAAATTTACTATCATCGTCAGTTCGGGTGATCTTGCGCACTTGCGTTTCGGTTTGTCCCGACTATTCGGATGATTTATCATTTTGGATCCTATTAGAGAATTTTAAATCATAATTATTATATTTTATGACTTATGTGACCCTAAATCTGAAACCTGATTACTCGAGACTTCTCCTTTTATTATTATCATAAGAATTTGTACAAAAATCCTGAGAGCAAAAGTATTTTTATAATGTGTGTAGTTAACCTTATTTACTAGGGTTAGGTTGTAAACTTCACCCGGGTCCACACACTACGTACTTAACCCCCCCCCCCCCCCCCGTCCCTCTTTGTAGATTCGAAAACCAAGAAGCGTGAGTTCGAATTACCCCAGCCCCTTCCCCCCTCTCCCCCACCACTACATCGAACTGCATTTGGTGGTGGACAGTCTGGTGTACAGGAGATTTCAGGGTGACGAGGCCAGAGTCAAGAGCTTCTGTGCCGAGACCATCAGCTTCACCAACGCGGTGAGTCTAAAAAAACTATCACAATTAGGTTATGTATAATAAATTATAATTATTTAGGGTAAATTACGAATTATCGGTCAGTTTCACATCTTCGGTCACATAAGAAAAAACGATATAATAATTGTTATTCTAGTTTTATCTTAATTGGTATCCATGATACCTGCAGGTATCATGGATACCAATAAAAATAAAATAACAATTATAATATGGTTTTTTCTTATATGACCGAAGATGTGAAACTGACCGATAATTCGTAATTAACCCTACGTCTCGTTAATTTTTATTTAAATATTTCAACAATTGATATATTTAAATTCATATTTAAATATATTAAATATTTTATATTGTGAAAACAATATTCTTTTTAAATGATTATAATGATAGAAATTATGTATTAGCTACTATACCATAAATTAATATTTATTATTTTCATTTGCTCGACCAAATGAGAATAACGTGTATAATAATTAAAATATAAAGTTAAATAGGGTTAGTTCCGAGATATCGGTCAGTACTACATCTTCGGTCATAGAAGAAAAAACAATATAAAAATTAGCATTATTTGATAACACTGTTTAATAATAACAATTTTTATATTGTTTTTTTATATGACCGAAGATGTAGTACTGACCGATAACTCTGAACTAACCCTAGCTGACTATTAAAATAGTCTATTTCTTTACTATTTTCTAACATCAAATTGTGTTTTAGTTGTTCACTCCCCTGGGCATCACCCTGGTGCTGAAGCAGCTCGAGATCTGGCGCAGTACTGACAAAACAGACGTCAGTTCGAGTCACAGCGAGACTCTGGAGAACTTTGAGATACATCGCTACAACCTCCTGGTCAAAGGAGTCAACTCTGACGTCACAGTCCTCTTGACGTACGTAAAAAACTTTAGAACAAAAAAATTTAAAAAATTTTTTTTTACAAAAGTTTGCTAGGTAAATGAAAAAAATATTTTACCAAATAATTAATATACAAAATAAAGTTTTTCTTTTTACCAAAAAAGTTAATTTTTTTAATCAAAATCGTTGATAAGGTTTGACGAGCATAATGCTACAGTATTCTTGACAGTCACAGTACTCGAACAGTGTTTGTTTACTTAGATCATGGTAGGTAAATAAGTAATTTTGGCACCGCCTCTTTAATTTCTTTTTCTCTTTTTAGCAACATCAACTTTGACGGAAGTACAGTCGGTTACGCTCTGGTAGACAGCATGTGCAGCCTCAACGCGATAGCGACTGTACAGGTAAAGACAGCTAGAACATCAATTACAGTGAAGTGCATTATTTGCTGTAACTGAAGTGCATTATTTACAGTAAATAAAGTGCATTATTTACAGTAAATAAAGTGCATTATTTACAGTAAATAAAGTGCATTATTTACTGTAAATGAAGTACATTATTTGCTATAAATGAGGTGCCTTATTTACAGTAAATAGAGTACATTAGTTAAACTAGATAGTATGTATACAGTATATTTCTTACATTAACGTAAACTGTACGCCGTAAAACGTTATAACGTTATAATGTAAAACGTTATATTGTAAAACGTTATAATGTAAAACGTTATAATGTAAAACGTTATAATGTAAAACGTTATAATGTAAAACGTTATAATGTAAAACGTTATAATGTAAAACGTTATAATGTAAAACGTTATAATGTAAAACGTTATAATGTAAAACGTTATAATGTAAAACGTTATAATGTAAAACGTTAAAAGATACCAAATCCATGCAAGAAAAAATACAAAGTTGCCACTGACAACTCTTTTTCCGTTTTTTCCATATATTTCGTAAAAAAAATTTGAACAGGTGCCAAGATATCCTTCACATTTCTATAACTTACCTACTGACTGTCAATGTTTTTTTTTTTATTCAATTAGTCAATCTACTAAACCTTATCAACAACATTTGAAAATATTTATAAAATGTTTCGTCTTTTTATTGATAAACCATTCAAATGGTTAATTAATTTTCGTTGTTCATTTTCTTTAGATTTTCTCTAAATTTTTATTAATATAATTTTTTACGTTATTTTGTTTTTGTTAATTTTTAGTTTTTTTTTTGTTATACTTTTTGTCAATTTTTTGTCCAATTTTTTTGTCAATTTTTTTGTCAATAACTTTTGCTGATTTTTTGTTACTAAAATTTTTCAGATAATTTTTGGTGTTAATTTCTCGCTAATTTTTTGTTTTTGTTTCCAGTCGTACGGCAAGAACCCGAGTGACGTGTCCCACACTCTGGCTCATGAGTTGGGTCATGTCCTGGGTATGGACCACGATGATAACCAGTGTGAGTGCCCCGAGAAAACATGCATCATGGCTGCTAGTTTGAGGTGAGGAAGGAAGTTAATACTAAATTCGTTTAAATAAAACTTTTAATGTTTAATTTAATATTAAACTTCATCTACAAGCTCTTAGAATTTGTGTCTGTTAAGGCCCCCACACACTACACGATCCACGAGCCGAGCCTTAGCAAACAAGCCGAGCCCCGAGCCAGATCGTGTAGTGTGTGGGCACTTCGAGCCGAGCCACGAGCCACTCAATCAGGCTCGTGGCTCGGCTCGTGTTGATCTGTCACTTCCAGATATTTGGCTTGGCTCGTGACTCGGCTCGGGTAGTGTGTGGGGGTAAAATAGCACGAGCCGAGCCTGCGGTCAGCTAAAGCGCCGTTCAGACGCTCCAACAAATCACTGAGCTTGGAAATACTTTTGCTCGGGCAAACACGGACTACACGAATTATGTAAAAAAACTTATGTATATTTTTTTCATGTGAATAAATTTCATATAAATAAATCTCCATGTAAATAAATTTCCATGTAAATGAATTTCCATGTAAATAAATTTCCATGTAAATGAATTTCCATGTAAATAAATTTCCATGTAAATAAATTTCCATGTAAATAAATTTCCATGTCCATGGTATTACCTATCTCTTAGATAAAAAAACTTTCAAACTATTGCTCGGCTCGTGTAATGTATGGGTAGGCAGAAAGCCCGAGCCGAGCCAAGTAGACTCGCGCGCGCCAGAGGCCTTGCTGCGGCTCGGCTCGTGGATCGTGTAGTGTGTGGGGGCCTTTAGACTCGAAGGCTTCATTTACTATCACCTCTCCATTTTCCTCTTCCATTCGTGAGGGCCGCCACCGGTGCTTGTGTCCTTTTTCGTCACATTTCTTGTTAAATAGCTTTTCTGCATCCATGAGCATGCCAGACACTTTTTTTTTCACTGTTATTTTAAAGCCCCTTTTATTTTTCACCAGCGGTTTGCGGACCCGTAAAAGTTAGATCTATTTAAATTCTTATTTTCAATTTTTTTTATTCTTATTTAAAAGATCTATTTTAATTCTTCTCATTCCTAATTTGAAATCTTTAAATTTTTAATTAACACTTTTATTATTTTTTTCTCATTTTTAATTTATTTTTTCTTTATATAATTTTAATTACTTTTTTTTTATTTTTCTATTAATTTTCTCTTTACAGCAATAGTCTGGGGGCCAGAGTTCCGTGGAGTGACTGCAGCCATAAGAAAGCAATCAACAGGCTCACCAGGGGCCATTTTCCCTGTCTGGATAATCCCCCCGCAGTGTCCGAGAGGGACAGGATACCTTTCTGTGGCAATGGTGTTCTGGACGAGGGAGAGGCCTGTGATTGTGGCCCCAAAGGGTTCTGCACCAATAGCTGTTGTGACCCTGAGACATGTAGGTTGACGGACGGGGCACAGTGTGCTATGGGGGCCTGCTGTGATTTGAAGGTGAGGGAAAGTTATGGTGGGGCCATAGAAGATTGAGAGAGGATAGTTATGGGGGGCCATAGAAGATTAAGATGGGAAAGTAAGCCATAGAAGATTGAGAGGGGTAGTTATGGTGGGGCCATAGAAGATTGAGAGGGGTAGTTATGCATGGTGGGGCAATATAAGATTTAGAGGGGTAGTTTTGGTAGGGCCATAGAAGATTGAGAGGGGAACCCACTAAAATTGTCTTAGGATGAAACCATACATTTTTTTAGCTCTAATAACAACAAGTTCTTTTTATTTCATTTCATTTATTCATTTGAGCTTACAAAATATATACAAAGTAAAACTTGAGAATGGATGAAGTCAGTAAAATATTTATTCAAAAGATGTGGCTCGTCATATAATGCTGCTGGAATTTAGTCTTTAACTGTTCATGTAACTTAAAACTGCTCTAATAAAGTATTTAAGTAACTTTTCATTGGGTACACTGGTAAACAAGTGCGCAACAGTAGAATATGTTGTTGTTGTTGATATAAACATTTGGTTGACATATTTTAACATGTTTCACTGTCTTCACACATGTTCAGACATGTAAAGACTTGTTTAAACATGTTAAAACTTGTTCAGACATGTAAAGATTTGTTTAAACATGTTAAAACTTGTTCAGACATGTAAAGATTTGTTCCAACACGTTCCACTGAGTTTAAAAACGTTCTAACGCTATCAAACATTCTGTTTAATACAATAATAGAAATTTCCTTCATGTTTCAGACCTGTAAGCTAGCGCCACCTGCCGTAGAATGCCGCAGTCGGCAGTCCGAGTGTGATCTGCCAGAGTACTGCCCTGGAAACTCCCAAAATTGCCCTGATGACGTCAGTGTCGAAAATGGCACACCTTGTGATGATCAAAAGGTATGTATTAATTATATTATATTAATAAATTAAATTAAATTTTTCAGATTTAAATTTTGATTCCGAAATAATTAAAATATATTTCACTATAGTTTTTCTTAATTTCAAATACAGTTTTTTAAATAGTTTATCTCAGTTAAAAAAATATATTTATACTTATTGTAATATTTTTAATAATATTTTTACTAACAATTCCTTCAATGTTCATAATTACGACCTCTTCATTTTTCGATGTTCATTTAATTTAATGATATTATTTTTACCGTCGTGCTGTTTATAAATTTTAATCATTTTTTTTTCCAACTTTGCCAAAAATTTCTTTTATAGAATTAATATCACGGATTGAATTGTAAAAATGTATTTTAAACTTTTCCACAATAAATATCCATATCCTTAACCATCCCTCCTGCCGCAGGCTCACTGTTTCGGGGGCAAGTGCGGCAGCCCAGACCTGCGTTGCGGGACAGTGTTCGGAGAGGGAGCTGTCCGGGCTACTGACCGGTGTTTTCGGAACAATGGACGGGGCAAGCCCGGTATGAACTGCGGCATGTATCGCGACTCCGTGACTTACAAGCGATGCTCTGAGGGGTGAGTGATGTATCTGGGATACCAAACATACTGCTATATAATTAGGGTAGATACTGTATCCTATATACGATAGATACTAGGATACCAAATATACTGTACTCTATATAGCAACAATAGATACTGTATCCTATATACGAATAAAATCATATTTTTAAGAATGGTTTTTTAAAACTTTTGATCCAACGATTTCAGTTTTTAATTTAAAATATTCATTATTATGTTGTCCCCCGTGCGCGGACATTTGACCGAAAGACAGTTGGTCGATAGACAATTAGTCGAAAGTGGATTTGGCGTAAAAAGCTTCTCTTCATACTTTTGAACTTGTTTTCATTGGTTATTATATTATTTAAAGTTATTATTTTTATTAAAATGAATAATATTACTATCCATTTTTTTCAAAATAAAGATATTTCGTCCAAATGTCCTTTCGTCCAAATGTCCTTTCGTCCAAATGTCCTTTCGTCCAAATGTCCTTTCGACCAAATGTCCTTTCGACCAAATGTCCTTTCCGCCATATGTCTTTCGGTCAAGTGTCATTCGGCTAAGTGTCCGTCAACCGTTGTTCCCAGGTCCCTCACATGTGGATCACTGTACTGTAAACCCCCCGTAGGGACCCAAACCACGGTCCTCAAGCTCACCACCTGGAGGCTGGGTAAATGCTACACCGCTTTTGCAGCAAACATCACAATGTCACCCGAACTGGAGCTGACCCCCGATGGGGCACCCTGTGGAGATGGCAAGGTAGGTGGGGGGGTTGAATTTATAGGTGGATATAATTGAAATATCAAATATCAACTTGGGTAATGTAGGAGTTTAATAATTATTTAACTTTTATTTCAGTTCGTATATAAAGACTAAACTAAAAGTTCAATAAGAATTGCTATAAATTTTTCTTGGAAAACGAGTTAAAAGGTAGAATCTTCCGATAATTCAGAACATTATAAATATATTTTTTATTCACGAAATATAATCGAATTGTTTACAGATGTGCATGAGTCAGGAATGTGTTCCCATTCCCGTTACTCGGTGTGTTCCCGACAGCTGCGGTTCCCACGGAACGTGTAACAGTAACGGCAACTGTCACTGTAACAGCGGGGTTGATCCCCCATCCTGCACCGTACCTGGATACGGGGGTTCTGTTGACAGTGGTCCCAGTGAATATAATCATGGTGAGAGGAATTTTAAATAAAGCCACTGAATAAATAGAAATGTAAGGCCAATTACACACGGGGCGTTTTTTTTTCAACAAAAATTGCAGCATAAAAACGCCAAATTTAAGTGTACATAAAAAACACACACGTTAATTCAGTCGTAGCGTTTTTTATGCTCCATTTTCTGTGCTGTGGCATGAGAAAAACTGCTTGTAACGTGTTAAAGGGGCTTAACCCTTTAGGCTCTAAGGTGACAATACGTCCCATTAGTTAAGCATAATTTTTTTTAATTTTTTTATTTTCTTAATTACTTTTTTTAATTAAATTTTTTTAAATTAAATTTTTTTAATTTTTTTCTTTTAATTTAATTTTTTTTTTTTTCAATAAGCTCTCTTTACCTATATATCACAAGATAACACAAAAGTTCTTGTTATTTCACGTTCAAATTAATTTAGTTCATAAAAATTTAATTTTGACTGAAAATTTTTAATTAAAAAATATAACTTTTTTCTAACCTAATTTACTCTTTTCAGCGGTTGAAAAGGCTGAGGATATCATCCTACTGATCTTCTTGAGTGTTCTCCCATTGCTTCTCCTCTTCATCTCCCTCATCATCTCCTGTAACGTATGGTGGGAGAAGAAAGGAAAAGAGAACAAGAAGAGAAACTTCACAGCAACTAAACTCATGAACACTTTCTGTTTCTGCAACTCCAACTACATCGCCATGAAGATGGACGCTATCGGTGGCACGGTCGGTAATATGAAACAGCCCCTAAATGTGCAAGTTCTGACGTCTTCTCATCAAACGTCTCCTCAGCAAACGTCCGTCACGCCTATAAGAGAAAGATCACAAATTGTTAAGCTTAAAAAGCCGTTATACCTACCTTCCATGTCCATGGATTCTGGTATAGTGTCCGAAACGGATTCGGGAATTGTAGACTTTAGGGTTGTCAGACCGCCTCCTCTACCACCCACTAAATACATCCCTAATAGTAAAGCAATCCATAATAGCGGGAAAACCTTCAATGGTAGTAACCATAGCTGGAAAACCTCCATAAATAGCAACAACCCTGGCGGGAATTCCCCTAACAATGGCAACAATATTGGCTGGAAAACCTCCTTAAATAGCAACAACCCTGGCGGAAATTCCCCTAAAAATGGCAACAATATTGGCTGGAACACCTCCTTAAATAGCAACAACCCTGGCGGAAATTCCCCTAAAAATGGCAACAATATTGGCTGGAACACCTCCTTAAATAGCAACAACCCTGGCGGGAATTCCTCTAACAGTGGGAACAAACCTAGTTGGAAAACCTCAGATAATACCAACAATCCTAGCTGGAAAACCTCTAATAATTGGAATAATCATAGCGGGAATTCCCCAAACAATAGCAACAATCCTAGTTGGAAATCCTCTATCAATAATCCTAGCGGGAATTCCCCAAACGTTAGCAACCCTAGCTGGAAAACCTCCAAAACTAGTAGTCCTTTCGGAAATTCCCCACAAAGTATCATTCATAACCTCAACAAAACCCCGTCAGTGCACACTGTGGGCCCTAAAACCCACAACCCCACTTCTTGGCAAACTAAACCAAAACCACTTCAACTGCCCCCCAATCTTCCAATTCCCAAAACCAAAAATGTTGCCGGATTGCCTAAAGTTGATACCTATAAGGGAAGTAATCTTTCTTCAGCAAATGACTTTAAATTTAGTAAAGTGGAAAATACGTCGAAGAAAAAGGCAATGGTACCACCCAGTACTTGGAAAAAGGTCTGATGTTGATAAGAATAAAAACTTAAATGTTAAATTTTTAGTTTTATGATATATTTATATTTATTGTTTCATGTGTTCTCTGTATAATTGTTTTTATATATTTCTTGCATTATTATTGTAAAGTGACCCCAGGGGCTTTACCCTGAAGCTGTCTGTGGTGAATGGAAGAGAAGGGGTGTGGCGTTCTTTGGATCCCGAACTGTTGTAATTTGGTTTATGTTTTGTCTTTTTTCATTTTTACCATGCTTATCATTTTTTAAAGCTACTTGCAGTTTTAGAGGATAGCGCTAGGGTTATGCTCTGCAAATACGAGGTCATAGATTTTGTGTTTGGTAGACTCCTAGGCTTCATTTACTATCACCTCTTCATTTTCCTCTTAGATTTGTGTGTTAGGTAGACTCGTACGCTTCATTTACTATCACCTCTTCATTTCCCTCTTGCCCCCAGGGTCTCTATCCTGAAGCTGTCTGTGGTAATGGAAGAGAAGGGGGGTGGCGTCCCTTGGGCCCCGAACTGTTGTAATTTGGATTATGGATTGTCTTTTTTTATTTTTACTATGTTTATCTTTTTTTTAACGAGGATAGCGCTAGGATTATGCTCTTCAACTACGAGGTCTTAGATTTTTGTGTTACTATCACCTCTTCATTTTCCTCTCCCATCCGTGAGTGCAGCCTCCGGTGATTGTGTCCCTTTTCGTCACATTCCTTGATAAGTGACTGCATTCACGGAGTAGCTTTTGTGCATCTATGAGCATTGTCACCGACGGTGGTAAGTGTCTTTGTTCATGGACCCACTTTTCTTTCTGACTGCTTCTTCTAGTCCTTTGTATTTAATTTCCTTTTGACGTCAGCGATATGGCCTTTGGTTCCAAAGCAGACGTTAAACCCCTACTAAATTGATTTCCCTCTCAGATTTGTGTGTTAGATAAACATGTTTCATTTACTGTCACCTCTTCATTTTTCTCTTCCATCCGTGAGTGACTTTTTCAGCAATGCAAAACATAGGCAATAATTGTCAAACAAGTTGTTTCTTTCGTAGTGTATTGCAATACTAGCTTTATGTATTTTATTCTTCAATATCCCGATATTTGGCCTTTCATGCTGTGTATCACATCTCTTTGTTTGAATTCTTTAGTTTGGGTTAACTCTTCTTCCTTCATTTTTGCACAATTAATTTCCAAATATTAGGATCTTGAACATTCCAAAATATAACTTGATATAACGGGTTTTCGCGATGGTTTCGTCTT
Organism: Caprella mutica; assembly: GCA_947561585.1. Classification (NCBI taxonomy): domain Eukaryota; kingdom Metazoa; phylum Arthropoda; class Malacostraca; order Amphipoda; family Caprellidae; genus Caprella; species Caprella mutica. The sequence goes on along the minus strand of CANNZV010001451.1, from coordinate 166,220 downwards.
CTCCATTTTGTTCCAATGTACGTAGCTTCAAAGTAATTAAAAAATTCATTGGCATCTTTGTATAAATTTTCATTAACGCCAACCACTTCTTCAGGTGCTAAGAATGCTAAAGTATCAAACATTTTATTTCAAATTAAATTTATGAAATTATTATATTTCTATCAAGATAAATGATTCATAAAACAATCATGTATTGTGCATTACAACAAACTTAATGGATACAACGAAGTACATTGACTATGCACCTACATACATTAAACTACTTCATATCAAACCATTTATCATAGCAGTTTGTTTCATATAAATTGATTATTTTGTGTTTAATGGACGAATTTTCCTGTCACACGCGGAAAGTTCCATCAGGAAGATTACACCTGCGTTAAATGCCAGATGTGGAAAATTCCACCATGGAAGATTCCTCCATTTTTTTAAATAAACTAACAGTATAAATATACTGATCATTTTAAAATGTATTTCTAAGTCTAGATAATTTATAATTATGAATGAACAAATCTTACTTTTAAATATTATTCATTATATATGCATTAAATATTTAACTGGTTAATCGTGACAAAATATATGACGCTGGTATGGCAACACTGCTAAATTTACCTTCTTGAATCTAGCAACTGAAACACTAAAGTTCATATTTTAATATTTGATATAAAAATCAATTTTTTTGCTGTGCCATTATTGAAAGTCTTAGTAAAGCATGTTTTTAGTGTCTATTTCTTTAGAGTCAATTCAAATCAGCAACGTGCTGAACCGAATTTATATAATATGTTGCTTATCAAAACAAACTCTTTACGTGTTATGATTTATATATCTTATGTTTTTTGAAGTTATGATTTTTATTCGTGTGTCTGTGGTTTCAGATCGAACCTAGTTAATGTACCGCAATTTTCCTGTCTAACTCCATGTTCAAAATTTAGTTAAAACGCATTATATTTAAACTTTATTTTTGTAATACTTTCAATAGAGATTATTATGCAGTTTGAGAATTGTTTAGCTTTACAATTTTTCTATTTTTATTAAAATATATCGATTACAATTCAACATTTTATTCCAGCACGTGACAATTTAATTTTTTAATTCCACCTTTTATCGTCGCTGATTCAAATTGAATTATTTTTTTTTTTGGTTCATTTCAAAACCTGAGCGATAGATAATATATATAAAATAAAATGTATGCAACAAAATAATATCCTTAATTTCAGTTTAAACATATATATATATATATATATATATATATATATTGAAGGAGAATCAAACGGGATCTATATTGTTGATTACTGAGGCAGCGGAACTTTATTGTTAAATTTAAGATATTTAAATTTTATTATAAATTCAAAAATTTAATTGAATCCTATTTAAAAGATGGTTTGATCTGTCTATTATTTCGTACGATCGCCTTAGCTTATCTTTTAGGCCTTCACTTAACATAACATATTCTTATAATTTCTTAACTTTTTAACTAATGAAATGCTGTTCGGTTACCACCAAAAACACATTTTTCTTTATATCAGTTTTTATTAAATGTTATACCTTCTGTAAATGAAATCCAGTCTTATGCGGTAGAATCTTCCGTGGTGGAATTTTCCTGCGGTGGAACTTTCCGTGGTGGAATTTTCCGCGGGGGAATTTACCTAGAACCGTTAAAATAGACCTTAAGACACACTAATAATAAACAATGGGTCAGTGGAAAAAAATTATAACTTTCAAATAAAATTTTATTTCAAAAACATCATACTCTTCTGAACAGCAATTTATAAGTGCAGGTGTTTTTTCTAATTATTACCATTATTGGAAACTACTGAACTCGAAGTTTAAAACGCTTCTTTCTTATAAAAAAAAAACATCAAAAATGAAACATCAACTCTTCCCCTCTGTACGTTAATTCAAATTACAATTGTATTAAATATGGCTGTGGGTATACAACTGAAAGGAAATTCTATTATTTTTTATAGTTGATGAAATTTGATAATAATGCAATTTTTTATCATCAAATTTCCGATATATTTATTTTAAAAATAATGCCTAATATGTTTAATCACTCAAAGGGAACTTATCGAGTTAAACCACCAATAGTTGTAAATAAAGTGCACAGTGAAGAGTTAAAACAACCACCAATAGTTGTAAATAAAGTGAACAGTGAAGAGTTAAAACAACCACCAATAGTTGTAAATAAAGTGCACAGTGAAGAGTTAAAACAACCACCAATAGTTGTAAATAAAGTGAACAGTGAAGAGTTAAAACAACCACCAATAGTTGTAAATAAAGTGCACAGTGAAGAGTTATAACAACCACCAATAGTTGTAAATAAAGTGCACAGTGAAGAGTTAAAACAACCACCAATAGTTGTAAATAAAGTGAACAGTGAAGAGTTAAAACAACCACCAATAGTTGTAAATAAAGTACACAGTGAAGAGTTAAAACAACCACCAATAGTTGTAAATAAAGTGCACAGTGAAGAGTTAAAACAACCACCAATAGTTGTAAATAAAGTGCACAGTGAAGAGTTAAAACAACCACCAATAGTTGTAAATAAAGTGCACAGTGAAGAGTTAAAACAACCACCAATAGTTGTAAATAAGGTGCACAGTATAGGGTTAAAACAACCACCAATAGTTGTAAATAAAGTACACAGTGAAGGGTTATAACAACCACCAATAGTTGTAAATAAAGTGCACAGTGAAGGGTTAAAACGACCACCAATAGTTGTAAATAGAGTACACAGTGAAGGGTTAAAACGACCACCAATAGTTGTAAATAAAGTGCACAGTGAAGGGTTAAAACGACCACCAATAGTTGTAAATAAAATACACAAGAGTTAATTATGATATTACATTCCATTCATTTCTCTAAGAATATTCCCCAAGTAAAGTGACGACTCAGAGAGTTGGCTGTTCGCAAAGGTAGTTGAACTTGTTTGATGCACAGTGCGCATGAAGTCGGGGAATAATGATAGCGTTCTTGACTGATTCCAGGAAACTGCAGACGAGAGTCGTAAATTCCTTGTACAACATTGGTGAAACCTGCAAGCGAAACATCAGAAAAGGAATGTGTTGATAGAGGGTGGTGTCAGATATAGATTTAGAAAAGTGCATATAAAAATATATTTATAAATATTCAATTTATTTATGGTTCATAAAATTGGTTCTAGGGGAGTTGCCACTGGGCGAATTGCCACTGGGTGGATTGCAACTGGTTGAACTGCCCATTTGGGGGAATTGCCACTCGGTGAACTGCCCATGTGGGGGAATTGCCACTGGGTGAATTGCCACCGGGGGAACTACCCGTGTGGGGGAGTTGCCACTGGGTGAACTACCCATGTGGGGGAGTTGCCACTGGGTGAACTACCCATGTGGGGGAGTTGCCACTGGGTGAACTACCCATGTGGGGGAGTTGCCACTGGGTGAACTACCCATGTGGGGGAGTTGCCACTGGGTGAACTACCCATGTGGGGGAGTTGCCACTGGGTGAACTACCCATGTGGGGGAGTTGCCACTGGGTGAACTACCCATGTGGGGGAGTTGCCACTGGGTGAACTGCCCATGTGGGGGAGTTGCCACTGGGTGAACTACCCATGTGGGGGAGTTGCCACTGGGTGAACTACCCATGTGGGGGAGTTGCCACTGGGTGAACTGCCCATGTGGGTGAATTGACACTGGGTGAATTGTATACCTGTACGTGCCGATGATACCTTATGGCTTTTACTGTTAAACCCTTGAAAATGTACAGTGATAAATTTCCTTTCAATATGTCCTTATTCGTGCTATCTCTAACCATAAAATCTCTATCCTGATTTATAAAACTCTTCTATATTGAACACTGAACAGGTTTCAACAAATTCTCATTAATTTTAATTCAACTTGTATATTCTAATAATTTCAGCAGGTCTTGGTGGACCACGGCCTTCTTTAAATACCCACAATCTTATTTTCTTTTGTTCTTCATCTAAAATAGCTACATTCTTACTTTCTATTGGCTACATCCTAACTCAGTGGTTCTTAACCTTTTTGGAAGTACCGAACCCAGAAGCTCCATATATGCATTCATCGAACCCTTGTAGTTGGAAAATAAAATGTGTTTTCCCCTTCCAAATAAAAATATATGTACTTAACTAAAGTTAAATTGTATTAGTGCACAAACTGTACCAAGCATCGTTTGCACTGGCACACTAAATCAATATGCTCAATGATCAAAATGAACTAAACATGAATTTTGCATATAAATAAACAACTCTAACTCCGCTAAGATCTCAAATCCTTTACACATTAAGGCAAGTTAAAAAGAAGAATCCTGAGAAGTTAGGTGCCTGTGGTTCTGCAGGAGGAAGAGTTTACGTTTGGGTGAAAGCGCCTGTTCCTACAAACAAGGATTTCAAAATGTTTATCAGCTCCCGACAACAATTGGAGGAATTATATATGAAACATTGTAATTTATCAACTGCAGACATCTGACTTCTCCTCTCTCACCTGATGTTTCTCCTCTCTCACCTGATGTTTCTCCTCTCTCACCTGATGTTTCTCCTCTCTCACCTGATGTGTCTCCTCTTCTTTACTCTGCTGGCTTTTGTCTGCATTACTGTGTTATCTGTGTGTCTGTTAATCTGCTGTTTCTCCTGATAACGTGAATGATAATGTTCATGTTCAAAATTTTCTAAATACAGTAAACTCCTTTTCTTTTTACCCCACTATAAACAATGCAACTCATGTCACAGATAATAGTAACACTCTAATTGATAATATTTTAATATGTAGACCTGAACTATTCACTGCCAGTACTATCATATCAGAAATATCTGACCATTTTCCAATATTTTTAGTGCTAAATAATGTTTTCACCTCAACTGATTATTCAAATCTCTCAAAAAAAATTGTTTATAGGGTTATTAATGATCATACTCTATCAAAACTCTATACTAATTTAGTGCTTACTGATTTCAGTGAGATCAATTATTCTGATAATGTAGACAGTATGTTTAGTAATTTTAATAATATTCTCATATCAGTTTACAATCAGTCATGCCCTAAAAACACGAGAATAGTTTCGTATAAAGATTCAATAAAACCGTGGATTACACGAAGTATTAAGAATTCCATTAAAAATAGACACTTAAAATATCTTGAATTTCGTAATGGTAAATTGTCTAAAGCATCATACAATACCTATAGGAACTCTGTCAGTAAATTAATTGTGCAGGCTAAGAAAAACTTTTATACGAATAAATTTGAAGACTATAAAAATAATGTTCGTGGTACATGGAAAATAATAAATAGTCTTATTAAACCTATGGCGGGTAAAGCTGATAGATCTTTAAAAAAACGTGTTGTAAACGGTAGCTTGACTGATTGTAACGGTGATATGGCAAATGCCCTGAATGATTTTTATACTTGTATAGGTAGAGATATTAGTAGTCAAATATCACAGTCTCCAGTTAGTTACAGTAGTTTCTTGTCAGGTAGTTATGTAAATTCATTTTTCTTTTCTCCTGTCAGTGTTCGACAAGTTAAAGACGTTATCAAATCTTTGAAAAATAAAAAGTCAGATAAGGATGACTTCTCTGTTGAAGCAGTTAAATATGTTGCTGATATTATTTCTCCGATTTTATGCAGCTTTGTAAATGAATGTTTTGTCGACGGATACTTTCCAGATCTTCTGAAGATAGCTCGTGTAGTACCTATTTATAAAGGTGGTGATGAAACTCTTGCTGGTAACTGTAGGCCTATTTCCATTCTGCCGGTTGTAAGTAAGATTTTTGAGAAACTTGTTAGTAAACAAATGATTATGTATTTGGACAAAAACAAAATCCTGTCAGACCGGCAGTATGGTTTTAGAAGTGGTAGAGGTTCATCTGATGCTTTCGTAGATTTGTCTGGTTTTTTGCATGATGAAATTGATAGGAATAATTATGTGTTTTCTCTTTTTCTTGATTTTAGGAAGGCTTTTGATGTTGTGAACCACGAAATTCTGTTAGGTAAATTGTTGTATTATGGTTTCCGTGGTATTTGTAATGATTTTTTCAGAAGTTATTTAACAGGCAGAAGACAATTCGTGAGACTAAAATTAATGGTGTATCGTCTTCACAATTGCCTATAATTCATGGTGTCCCACAAGACTCGATATTGGGCCCGTTACTGTTTTTGATATTATTAATGACATATGTAACTCCACGGGTAACTTTAAGCTAATAATGTATGCAGATGATAGTACTCTCAGTTTACCTTTTCCTAGTAAAAATATTGACCATGCTTGTGCTTTGATTAATTTACAGTTAGAGAATCTTTCGATTTGGTTAAGGTCGAATAAGCTGGCAATGAATGTAAATAAAACCAATTACATGATTTTCTCATACCGAAACAGGATAACACTGAGAGACATTAAAATTGATAATTGTGTATTGGAGCAGGTAGATTGTGTTTGGTTTCTTAGTGTGTTAGTAGATAGTAATTTGACTTTTTCATCTCATGTTAATCATGTTATATCAAAGATATCGAAAACTACAGGTATTATGTTTAAATTGAGGAATGTATTATCGAAGGACTCTCTGTTAAGTATATATTATGCATTGGTGTACCCCTACATAACTTATGGAATTGAATTGTTTGGTTGTGTCTCTCAAGATTTGATTAATAAAATCCTGGTCTCGCAGAAGAGAGCCGTTCGGATTGTGTATGGACTTAACTATAATGATCATACGAATGAATGCTTCTTCCATGGTAGAATTCTTAAATTTCCTGATGTGCGCAGTTACTGCTTTAATGTTGTTATGTACAAGACTGTAAAACTAAATATGTATGAAACTTTTAACTCGAATATCAATCTTAGATCATCAATAAATAGTCACAATACAAGATTTGTGGGAATGTTTTCTATCCCATTATATAGAAAGGCAAAATCTCAAAATTCGTTTATGTACATCACCTTGAAATGCTGGAATGAACTGGATATCAATATCAAAAACTCAAGTAATGTAATTTGTTTTAACAAATTTATAAAATCTAACTTGTTAGTTTCCTATTCAACATAGTAATATATTTTCAAATACATTAATTTATATATATTATATGTATGCAAGGTATATTAACTTAGCAAGGTATGCTACGCCTTGATACGAATTTTAGACTCCTCTGCGCATAAACAAATACGCACATACGAACACACGGCCGTGTGCCCCTGCAATAATAGATACAGCGACTTAATTAGTTATTTGTATATAAGAATTTTTGCCGTGGTTAATTGTTTGTGCTGTGTGCGGATGCAATGAAAAAAGTGTAATTGTTCTGATTGAATTATTTAGGTTTTTTAAAAATGTAGGAATTAGGAAGAAATAGACAGGATAAGAAGAGACAGGATCGACAGCTCTTACATAAACGTACTTTGAAGAAAAACAATACGTTTTTCCCTATTAAACCTTACTAAAAAATATATGAAAAGTTTTCACAATGCTGAATACAGCCAGTTTAGTCCAAAAAAACAAGTTGAAAGGCATTTTATTCTAAAAAGAATGAATAACAGACCTTGTTTCTATGTAAAAATAATTATCATGGGGCACACGGCCGCACACCAGCCAGCGTCTTCCACAACAAATCTGCAATCATCTTGATATGAACCTGCGAAATACTCTACCTTGTAAGTTAATATACCTTGTATGTATGTATATATGTATATGTGTGTGTATGTATATTTATGTGTACATTTTTTATCTTTAGGTAGGTCCTTTTACCCATGAAGCGAAAGCTTATTTGGGTCTCAATTGCCCTGCATTAATTTGGTACTATTGTTTTGCTACATTGTAACTTGCTGAAGTTGCCCGACTTCAGTACTAAAGTTTGTAAGGGTAATTTTGTGTTTAAATAAATAATAAATAAAACTTAATGAGCCAAACCGCCGAACCCCTGGAAGTGACTCATCGAACCCTTGGGGTTCGATCGAACCCAGGTTAAGAACCATTGTCCTAACTCATTCACTTTACAGAGTTCACCATATAGACTCAGAGGTACTGTAACTATGAAATTTGTTTCTTATATGACTCATCTCAGAACAGAAAACTTATAGTAGTTTAAAAGAATAATAATGACCAATAATCGTTTGGTCATGAAAAGAATATGTTCTATTAAATTTTTTTTTTCATAACGAGAATATTTTCTCATATAAAGAATATTATTTATTTTAATTATGCTCAAGACTATATTTTTATACAAAACGCATAATATCGCATCCCTAGTTATTACAGTAGTAATGGTCTTTAATTAAGTTAATACAGTTGACTCTTTACAAAATGGGTAAATGATATAATTCTCTTGGGGCCCAATTGTCGTTGGCCTAATTGTCCTGGGCCGAACTGTCGGCAAGCCCAACTGTCCTGAGCCCAACTGTCGGCGGGCCCAATTCTCGGTCCACGCTTATCGTAGGAGGGGGGGTACACCTAAACGGCTCTAGGACAACTGCCATGCGGACAACTGACATACGGATAACTGCCATGCGGACAACTGCCATAGTGGACAACTGCCATGCGACAAACTGTCATGCGGACAACTGCCATGCAATATATTATAATTTTATTTTGGGTGAATTGTAATGCACTTGTAAACCTAACATTTCTTGGAATTAATTTGATGTGAAGTATATCATTAATTTAACCTAAAATTTTAGTATAAAAATGTTAATTGTATAGTAAGGAATTGTGAATGAAGAAGCATTGAAATGAATACTGAAGTAATACTAGATTTCTTTCTTTGTCACAGTCATTTTTTTCACATTTTACGCCTTAAAATAATCAAATGGTTTACAAAAAGATTGAAATCTATAGATACAAAACTTTTTTACAAACATTTCAGAAAACAAAGATAAGCTTTACAGGTTAAACTTTTCAGTGAGTGTGATTTTGCATCTTACTATTTTAGAGTTGCTTTCACACAACACTTGGCATATATGAGTTAACTAAAATGTTGATTTGTTATTAGTATAATAACATATTTAATAAGATATAGTTCAGTAATAATTATTCTCATATTTTGACACTTTTCAAATATTTATAAGACATGTTTCTGATCGGTGGGAGCTAGAAACAAAGAAACTATAGAAAAACAAATTCAAATTTCAAAATTACTGAGTAAAGTGTTTTGTTAACATAGAAGTAAGATAAATACTACTTCAGTTTCTAATCCTGAATCCAGCAGAAAAGTTTGTTTATACAAATAAAAAATATTAATTAACCCAATGAAAATTCTTAAACAGTAAAATGCAAAATCACACTCACTGGAAATTTTAACCTGTAAAGGTTGTGTTTGTACTATTCTTTGTATTTTGAAATGTTCGAAAAGAAAGTTTTGCATCTATAGATTTTCCACTTCTTGTCAACCATTTGATTGTTTGAGGATCTAAATGGGTTAAATGGATTAAATATGATTTAAAAAAGAAATGAATTTAGTATACTTCAACTTCAAATTCGGAATCTACCGTCAATTCAGACTGTACGATTAATATTATACTTAAATTTAAGGTGGCAGTTACCCGCATGACAGTTGTCCGCATGGCAGTTGTCCGTACACCCACCTAAACACACGGGGCGAGTGTGTGTTTTGTTCATCTCGTGTACGCAGTGATGCAGTCAGTGAGAGTTGTTCACCCAGTTGTAATTCACCCTCATGGGCAGTTCACCCGGTGGCAATTCACCCACATGGGCAGTTCCTCCAGTGGCAATTCACCCACATTGGCAATTCACCCACATTGGCAGTTCACCCAGTGGCAATTCACCCACATTGGCAATTTACCCACATTGGCAGTTCACCCAGTGGCAATTCACCCACATGGGCAGTTCACCCAGTAGCATTTCCCCCAGTGGCAATTCGCCGTGCACCCATAAAATATACTGCTCAATGAAGCTAAAAAGAAAAATGTATTTTTGTACTCAATGAGATGACTTCACTCAAATGAGAGAAGGAGGCTTCAAACTGTTGTAATTTGTTATGTATTGTCTTTACTTTTATATTTAACAATGTTCATCATTTTAACGCTACTTTCTGTTTTGAATAACAGAATATTTTCATTCACCTGAGGTTCATTGTGCAGTGCACGGAAAAAGCCTTTACTCTCATCAAAATAAGCGTGTCCTGTCCACATCGCAAACTCGTAATGTGTAGGTCCTGAAGAAGAAAATGTAGAAAATTACACTTTCTTCATACTGTTAATGAGTTAATGCTAACAGTATTTATTTTGGGCATTTTTCCACTCCTTTGCTTTGAATGTCATAGGAATTATATAAATGTCTTGAATTTTCGGTAAATTATGATTGAATTGAAATCACTGATTGTAAGCCAAAGATCAGTGATTATTATTTCCGACTGGGAAATTTCTATTTACATTAATTAATTATTCTAACCTGATTTTTGAAGATTAATCAAGAAGGACATCAAATCCTTAACATCTTTGAAAGTGATGAGGCTGCTGGTTCTTTCATAACAATCTCTAAAAGCGTCTTTCCAATTCTTCTTTTCATTGCTGTAGTAGAGACACTTACCATGGACCAAATCGAAATCCTCAGAACAAGGAGTATAAGAGTGTTGTGACTCAATTGATTCTGAAAGGTAGGATAGTAATAAAGTTCATTGAGGATTTTTTCAATTCGTCTCTATTCGTCCTATAAATACCTGTATATCTTTAAAAATAATTGTCTTTATCTAAGATATCCCAATATTAAGTTTGAGTTTGAATTCATCCATCAATTTTAAACTATAAAATTATTATTATATAAGGAAAACATATAATATTGCGGAGGAATATAATAGAGTATTTTATTTATTTTAATTGGAATTTATTATACCTGAATGTATCATGGATACCAATTAAAATAACCAATTATATTATATATATATATTTCGTATTCGATCGATAATGTGGAACTGGTCAATAACTCGGAGCTTACCCCAGTTCCTTTTGTTACAGTAATAAAGAGTAAGCAAGTTTCTCTTTATTACTGTAACAAAAGGAACAGGGGTACGTTCCGAATTATCGACCGGTTCCACATTATCGATCACTTACGAAAATGATATATTTTTAACTCGTTATTTTAATTGGTATCCATTATACATGCAGATATCATAAATATCAATAAAATAATACAAGTTAAATAATAATTATTATATCTCCTTTTCTTCTATGATTGAAAATGTGGAGCTGGTCGATAACTCGGAACTTACCCCAGTGAAACACATTCACAAGTGTGAGTTCAAAAGGATCGTTATACAGAGCTGTTATAAATTGTATTGTTCAAAATATCAATAAATGCTTCAGTCTAAAAACTATTTCGATAAAGATACCAGAATATTCTAATTCTAAACCATACAAGAGGACTATACAAACAGTACTCTGAAAGTGACATGGCTTTCGAACCAATCTGAACCTCAGAAATTACTAATTGTCCTGTCATGACCTGTGCTCCACTTTCCGAGTACTGAGAGTGTCTGAGTACTGCGACGTTACACCAGAAAAGTCCTGTATCGCATATTGTCATCTAGCGTGTAATAAGATCGTACAGGGTGGGCGCTAAATAATGTACATTTTAAAATCACCATTACTATTTTAACATACGAGATGGGAAATATAAACAAACATCATTTGGAAGAAAAGAAGTCAAATTTTATTAACTATCTTGTATAACCAGTTATTTTCCAAAGTGTCTACCGTCTCCAGTAATACACTACTTAATACGAGAAGAAATGTTCTTAAATGACTTTGCCAAGCATTTCACTGTTGTTTAAGACTTTATAAAATTAAAGAAATATAACTCTGAAAAGATATATAAACAGTGAAATGCTCGGTAAAGTCATTGATAATAAGTGTATTCCTGGTGATGGCGGACACTCCGGAAAAAAAACTAATTTAACAAGATAGTTAGCAAAATTTGACTCCATGTTTAATCGAATGATCTTTGTTTCAATATCCTATCTCATATGTAAATATAGCTATGGCGATTTTAAAATGTGTAGTTTTTTTAGATCCTAAACTGTTTATTCTGTACAAACATATAATGTAAATATTTAATACAAATCCAAAGGCACTCACCACCATCCAAAACATGAACCAAAGTACTAGCGCTTCCTTTATCAGTGTGACAGGTGTAGGTACCTGACTGGGATTTTACTTTGATACTAACAACAAGAGAGGCAAAACTATTAAGTTTTGATGGCTGAGACTCAACATTGCTTGGTGGCACGTTATTTGGGGCTAGTATTGTCTCTACATAACCGTCATATCCTACCCGAGTCCAGGAAATCGGAATCATATGTTCCTAGGTGAGAAAAGAAATTATTATTAACTGGGGAATGTCTCAGTCCACGGCATATTCCGAATACTATGAGTGTGTGAGTACCTCGACGATCCCTTTCCTCAATTTAGTCAAATGCACAAAATAATCGATGTTATTTCTATTTTTGATAGAAGAGTTTTGATTACTTAATGTGGTAATCAAAATTTCGAGGCTACGGAAAAAATTGAGTTTATCACATAATATAATAGAATTATAGTCTAGGACAGGGGTGAGCAAATGCAGAACTCAGTGCTCTTTTGGCACTCAGAGCAGCACTCGTGCCCACCAGGGAAAAAGTAATTATTTTCTTCCAAAGAAAATTTAAAAATTTTAGCCCTTACTGCTTTATAAATTAAAACGATAATATAGAAGAGGATTGTCAACTAATAGGGAAATTTCGAGTTTGTGGAAAAAAATAACGTTTTTGAAAAATTTTGAGTTTTTGGAGAATTTCAAGTTTTTGGAAAATTTCGAGTTTTTGGAAAATTTCGAGTTTTGGAAAAAATTTGAGTTTTTGGAAAATTTAAAGTTTTGGGAAATTTTTTGAGTTTTTGGAAAATTTAGAGTTTTTGGAAAAAGAACCCCTCTCATGGGACCCCGATCACACAAGGTATTTGAAAGTTGCGATTACATTTTTTTTACATATAGCATTAAATACATATAAGTTATCAAATTTGATGAGGTTTGCAACAAAATGATAAGAAAATTAGCTTCATTGATTTAAACAATAAAAAATTGATTGGAGGGGACCTTTAATTTGTTATTGAAATACACACACTCTCTAGATTTTGAATAATTATTCGGTTCTAGTCAAATTCCACCGTGGAAAGTTGCACCAGGAAAGTTCCGCCGCTGGTAAGTTGCACCACGGAATATTCCACCGCCGGAAAATTCCACTGCGGAAGATTCCACTGCTTAATAATAGATTTCATTTACAAAAGGTATAAAATTTAATGAAAACTGATTCAAAGAAAAATGTGTTTTTGTGGTAACCGAACATCATTTTATTAGTTAAAAAACAATTTATAGGAATCAATTCAATTTTGAAAAAAATTAAATAGTGTAAATTCAACAATAAAGTTCCACTGCCCCAGTAACCAACAATTAAGATTCCGTTTGATTTTATCTCGTATATATATTATCTATCACCCTAGTTTTTAAATATACAAATATATATTTCAATTTAAATCAGCGACGATAAAAGGTGGAATTAAAAAGTAAATTTGACACGTACTGAAATAAAATGTTCAATTTGTATCGATATATAAAAAAGAGAAATTACCAAGATGAAACTTTCTGAAACTGTATAATAATCTCTATTGAAACTATTACAAAATAAAGTTTAAATATAATGTGCTTCAACTAAGTTTTGAACATAGAGTTAATCAGGTAAATTGCGGTATATTAACTAGCTTCGACCTGAAACCACAGACACATGAATAAAAATCATAACTTCAAAACTTACATAAGATATATAAATCATAACACGTAAAGAGTTTCTTTTGATATGCAACATCTTAATATAAATTCGGTTCATCAGGACTCTGATTTAAATTGACTCTAAAGAAATAGACACTAAAAACATGCTTGTCATATTTCTGCTTAATATTAACTTTTTAAATAATGGAACTTAAACAAATTATATTTTGTATCAAACATCAAAATCTGAACTTAGTGTTTCTGTTGATAGAATCAACAAGCTAAATTTATCAGTGTTGCCACAGGTTGGTGTTCCAATACCAGCGTTATATTCTGTCACGATTTACCAGTTAAATATATAATGCCTAATTGATATAATATTATCAATTACCTAGACTTAGAAATACATTTTAAAATAAACTGTTTAGTTGTACTGTTCATTTGTATATTTTTTCAAAATTGTGGAATCTTCCACGGTGGAACTTTCTGCGGGGGAACTTTCCGCGGTGGAATTTACCGGCCACGAATTATTCATGTTCTCATTGCTAACTACAATACTCTACTTTATAAAGGTGGGGTGAATACTCACATGATCAGTTCCGGTGTCAACATAACAAGGGATATAGACTGTGCGGTTGAGCGTAGTAAATAACTCTGGGATATTAAATCCGTCAGCTGTTGGAAAAAAAAAATATTATAAACATAAATTCCCTTTACAAATCTGCAAGTTGTTTCATCCATCCATCCAATCGGTGAATTGGTAACATTTATGCGTTGAAGATTCAAATTTTTACTTCAATTATTATTAATTCAGTATTATTACAAGGTTCTCAGATACTAAAATAAAATAAAAACGAAGCAATTATACATTATAAATTTACTCACCACCAGTTTGACTTAAGATGAAACTGCTCAAAATAAGAACAAACAATGAGAACGTCATTTGCTTGATTTCAACAAAACTATTATGTTCTCTGATGTAGGGATTCTATCAGGGATGTAAGATTTTATCAGTGGTACAAGTATTACACGCAAGAGCGAAGTGACAGACTGGTACTCAGTGATGTGTCTTATATAGTACCTACTTGCGTCTTACATAGTAGCTTCTTCTAATGGAGGTCATATCAATTAAATATATTTTACTGAGTTCTAAGACTACACAAGAATCTATTCATGCTGAACCACTCGGCAACAGATCTAATTACAATATAGTGCCGGTAAGTTGAACTGCTCCTCAAAGAACTCATTGATAACTACTCAATGGAGTCTTTGTATTAAATGGTACTCCGCAGCAAGAGGTAATTAAAATATCAATGTTTGAGTAACATTCAGTTACCCGCGTGATAATATGGAAATTTCATATCATGAATATCTTTAATCAGTCTTCGAATGAAAATAAAAATTCAACGAAATCAAACTATGAATTTAAAAAAATTTAACCCTGCTCTGTGTTATTCAATTACAACTGTTTGTGGTTGTTGAAATGAAATTTAATTTAATTTCAAAGAAATGAGATTGAATTTCAAAGAAATGAAATTGAATTTCAAAGAAATGAAATTGAATTTCAAAGAAATGAAATTGAATTTCAAAGAAATGAAATTAAATTTCAAAGAAATGAAATTGAATTTCAAAGAAATGAAATTAAATTTCAAAGAAATGAAATTGAATTCAAAGAAATAAAAATGAATTAAAAGAATGAAACTATATTTGAAAAATGGTAATTTAAATCCACAGAATTGAAATAGAATTTACTGATATTAATTTGATATTCTTGGAATGAAAAAATTTCACAAAAGAAAATAAATATAAAATAAAATTAGATTTCATGTAATGAAAATTCGATTTCATGTAATGAAAATTCGATTTCATGAAATGAGAATTCGATTTCATGTAATGAAAATTCGATTTCATGTAATGAAAATTCGATTTCATGTAATGAAAATTCGATTTCATGTAATGAAAATTCGATTTCATGAAAAAATTTAGATTTCACGAAATATATTTAGATTTCATGATATATATTTAGATTTCATAAAATAACAATGAAATTCGTAAAATAAAATTAAATTTTATACAAACAAATTAGATTTCATAAAATAAATTCAGATTTCATAAAATAAATTTAGATTTCATAAAAAAAATTTTTTTCATATAATCAAAATTTTTTGTTGTTCAAAAAGGCAAAAATTTTCCATTGAAAAAAAGATATTCAAATCAGATTTAATAAAATAAATTTAGATTTCATAAAATGAAATTAGATTTGATCTAATGAAATTAGATTTTTTCTAATGAAATTAGATTTTATCTAATGAAATTAGATTTTATCTAATGAAATTAGATTTTATCTAATGAAATTAGATTTTATCTAATGAAATTAGATTTTATCTAATGAAAGTAGATTTTATCTAATGAAATTAGATTTTATCTAATGAAATTAGATTTTATCTAATGAAATTAGATTTAATCTAATGAAATTAGATTTTATCTAATGAAATTAGATTTTATCTAATGAAATTAGATTTTATCTAATGAAATTAGATTTTATCTAATGAAGTTAGATTTGATCTAATGAAATTAGATTTTATCTAATGAAATTAGATTTGATCTAATGAAATTAGATTTGATCTAATTAAATTAGATTTGATCTAATTAAATTAGATTTGATCTAATTAAATTAGATTTGATCTAATGAAATTAGATTTGATCTAATGAAATTAGATTTGATCTAATGAAATTAGATTTGATCTAATGAAATTAGATTTGATCTAATGAAATTAGATTTGATCTAATGAAATTAGATTTGATCTAATGAAATTAGATTTGATCTAATGAAATTAGATTAAATTAGATTTTACCTAATGAAATTAGATTTCATCTAATGAAATTAGATTTCATCTAATGAAATTAGATTTTATCTAATGAAATTAGATTTTATCTAATGAAATTAGATTTCATCTAATGAAATTAGATTTCATCTAATGAAATTAGATTTCATCTAATGAAATTAGATTTCATCTAATGAAATTAGATTTCATCTAATGAAATTAGATTTCATCTAATGAATTAGATTTCATCTGATGAAATTAGATTTCATCTGATGAAATTAGATTTCATAAAAATAAATTTAGATTACATAAAATAAATTTAGATTACATAAAATAAGTTTAGAATACATAAAATAAATTTAGATTACATAAAATAAATTTAGATTACATAAAACATATTTAGATATTAAAGTAAATTTCATAAAATTAAATGAAATTTCTTGAAATTAAATGAAACTTCTTGAAATTAAATTAAATTTCAGCAAATGAAAATAAATTTTAGCTAATAAAATTAAATTTCATAAAATTGAATTAAATTTCATAAAATTGAATTAAATTTCATAAAATTGAATTAAATTTCATAAAATTAAATCAAATTTCTTGAAATTAAATTAAATTTCCTTAAAATTAAATTGAATTTCATAAAAATTAAATTAAATTAAACTAAAACAACCACCAATAGATGTAAATAAAGTGCACAGTGAAGAGTTATAACAACCACCAATAGTTGTAAATAAAGTGCACAGTGAAGAGTTAAAACAACCACCAATAGATGTAAATAAAGTGCACAGTGAAGAGTTAAAACAACCACCAATAGTTGTAAATAAAGTGCACAGTGAAGAGTTAAAACAACCACCAATAGATGTAAATAAAGTGCACAGTGAAGAGTTAAAACAACCACAAATAGTTGTAAATAAAGTGCACAGTGAAGAGTTAAAACAACCACCAATAGTTGTAAATAAAGTGCACAGTGAAGAGTTAAAACAACCACCAATAGTTGTAAATAAAGTGCACACTGAAGAGTTAAAACAACCACCAATAGTTGTAAATAAAGTGCACAGTGAAGAGTTATAACAACCACCAATAGTTGTAAATAAAGTGCACAGTGAAGAGTTATAACAATCACCAATAGTTGTAAATAAAGTGCACAGTGAAGAGTTATAACAACCACCAATAGTTGTAAATAAAGTACACAGTGAAGAGTTAAAACAACCACCAATAGTTGTAAATAAAGTGCACACTGAAGAGTTAAAACAACCACCAATAGTTGTAAGTAAAGTGCACAGCGAAGAGTTATAACAACCACCAATAGTTGTAAATAAAGTGCACAGTGAAGAGTTAAAACAACCACCAATAGTTGTAAATAAAGTGCACAGTGAAGAGTTAAAACAACCACCAATAGTTGTAAATAAAGTACACAGTGAAGAGTTAAAACAACCACCAATAGTTGTAAATAAAGTACACAGTGAAGAGTTAAAACAACCACCAATAGTTGTAAATAAAGTACACAGTGAAGAGTTAAAACAACCACCAATAGTTGTAAATAAAGTGCACAGTGAAGAGTTAAAACAACCACCAATAGTTGTAAATAAAGTGCACTGTGAAGAGTTAAAACAACCACCAATAGTTGTAAATAAAGTACACAGTGAAGAGTTAAAACAACCACCAATAGTTGTAAATAAAGTACACAGTGAAGAGTTAAAACAACCACCAATAGTTGTAAATAAAGTGCACAGTGAAGAGTTATAACAACCACCAATAGTTGTAAATAAAGTACACAGTGAAGAGTTAAAACAACCACCAATAGATGTAAATAAAGTACACAGTGAAGAGTTAAAACAACCACCAATAGATGTAAATAAAGTGCACAGTGAAGGGTTAAAACAACCACCAACAGTTGTAAATAAAGTGCACAGTGAAGAGTTATAACAACCACCAATAGTTGTAAATAAAGTGCACAGTGAAGAGTTAAAACAACCACCAATAGTTGTAAATAAAGTGCACAGTGAAGGGTTAAAACAACCACCAACAGTTGTAAATAAAGTGCACAGTGAAGAGTTATAACAACCACCAATAGTTGTAAATAAAGTACACAGTGAAGAGTTAAAATAAAAAAAAGACTCTTTTTGCTGCTTGAAAACTCAAAATTTTGACAACTAATTCCACAAAGTCAAACAGTAATTCATAAACGATGGCATATAAATTATTTGATTTTCTTATATAGAAAACTATTTATTTGGTGAGCTAAAATATTTCATATTGAAAATTAAAATCGAATTCGCTTGTTTCTTAATAAAATATTGAGGTATGCCTAACATGAAGGCGAGTTTAATAATACACTATATTAAATGATTTTTTTTTAAATAATGCAATTAACTTATTATATAGGTTGAATATAATTAACGTTTCTGAAATATTTACTTTCAGATTAATTAATTAACTAGGTATTACACTCAATTGAAGATGGTATGTAATACTGTAAGTGAGTACCCAATTGCACTAATTTATTGGTATATAAAGTGTTTTAATTTCCTATATTCTTTTTAACTGTGTTCATGAGTTGAAACTTGAAGCACTGAATTCAGTCATTATTGTTTGTGACTCCGTAGGAAGAGGTTCATATTACTACGGCCTCCTGGCATTTGTAACTTTTCTAGTTGTAGTTCCGAATTATCGGTCAGCACTACATCTTCGGTCATATAAGAAAACAACAATATGAAAACTGTTATTATTACACAGTGCTATCTAATACTTAAAGATATTAGATAGCACTGTGTAATAATAATTTGTATATTGTTTTTTCTTATGACCGAAGATGTAGTACTGACCGATTATTCGGAACTCACCCTAGTTGAATTTCATAGTCTGTTCAGCTATTAGGTACAGACTGTACAGTTAAAGTTAAATAGAAGAAAGTAAAGTTCTAGGTAGATATATTTATCTATTTGTTCCCAATAAAAAATAGAATTTCAGTGTTCATTGAGGTAAGTATTCTGATCTATTCTAATTACTATTCTTAATACAATATTGCATAGTAATCTAACTCTTTTTTATTACTCTACCTAACCCTCTATTACATATAAAATGAGTATAGTCACCAAAGGTGGTAGGTATTAATTATTTAATAGGGTGAAGCAGGTAAATTGAATCACTAACCAACCTATTCGGCCTCGAACCATAGAAACCAAAGTAGGGTCACGCAGGTAAATTGCGGCCCTTTAATTTTTAATTGTGGCTCTCTCAAGAGAGTCTAGTCTCTAAAACATTCTGAACCGAAATTACATTAAAATGTTGCATAGCTATCAAAAGAAGCGCAGTGCATGCTATAATTTATTAATTTAAGTTTTTAATGTGTGTATTTAAGCTATGATGTTTCTGTTGTTAGAGGACGCAGTTAGTTAGTGAGCCGCAATTTACCTGCTTCACCCTATTTCAACTTACAAGGGAGAGTATTGCACAGGTTCATATCAAGATGATTAAAGTTTTGTTGTGAAAGATGCTGGCTGGTGTGGCATATGATAATTGTTTTTACATAGAAACAAGGTACGTTATTCATTCTTTTTAGAATAAATATATTTCTAGCTTATTTGAACATTTTTCATATATTTTTTTAGCAAGATTTAGTATGGAAAACGTGTCGTTTTTCTTCAAATTGCGTCTTTATAAAATCTGTCGAGTGTCGATCCTGTCTTATCTTATCCAGTCCATATATTCCTAATTCCTACATCCACAGCACAAACAGCCATGACAAAAAGTCTTATATACAAATGACTAATTAAGTCGCTATATCTTATATTGCATGTATTGGAGGGGACCATGTGTTAGTATGTACGTATTTGTTTATGCGCAGAAAAGTCTAAAATTCGTATCTAGGCGTAACCTACCTTGTAAGTTATAATATACCTTGGCAGAAACCCTAATAAAAATCATATCTTTTAAACATTCATCAAATTATTAATTTATGACTAGCATGCGTTGACACATATTTTGTGTCAATTTTAAGTTTGAATATAATGTTGTTACATGTATTGAATGGTGACCACTCAGTACCTACTACTGTGCGGTAAATTAATATGATTGGTAATTGAGATTTACACCCTGCACCTAAAACGAATATTTAAAACGTATATAATATGATGGTGGGAGTAACTTAAGTTAAACTGTACAAAAATTAATAGATTTGCATAGTCTAACGTCGCAGTTTAAGGTAAATTAGAGTGTCCGTCCGGTAACTGAGTGGTTACCCTAACTAATAAAATGTTACTCTTTCAGATCAGGAGAGAGATGCTGACAGATGACCTGACAGGAGAGAGATGCTGACAGATGACCTGACAGGAGAGAGATGCTGACAGATGACCTGACAGGAGAGAGATGCTGACAGATGACCTGACAGGAGAGAGATGCTGACAGATGACCTGACAGGAGAGAGATGCTGACAGATGACCTGACAGGAGAGAGATGCTGACAGATGACCTGACAGGAGAGAGATGCTGACAGATGACCTGACAGGAGAGAGATGCTGACAGATGACCTGACAGGAGAGAGATGCTGACAGATGACCTGACAGGAGAGAGATGCTGACAGATGACCTGACAGGAGAGAGATGCTGACAGATGACCTGACAGGAGAGAGATGCTGACAGATGACCTGACAGGAGAGAGATGCTGACAGATGACCTGACAGGAGAGAGATGCTGACAGATGACCTGACAGGAGAGAGATGCTGACAGATGACCTGACAGGAGAGAGATGCTGACAGATGACCTGACAGGAGAGAGATGCTGACAGATGACCTGACAGGAGAGAGATGCTGACAGATGACCTGACAGGAGAGAGATGCTGACAGATGACCTGACAGGAGAGAGATGCTGACAGATGACCTGACAGGAGAGAGATGATGACAGATGACCTGACAGGAGAGAGATGCTGACAGATGACCTGACAGGAGAGAGATGCTGACAGATGACCTGACAAGAGAGAGATGCTGACAGATGACCTGACCTCCCATGTAGATTTTTATGAAGAAACTTATACTCAATTTATTTTTCAGATTTAATTGGTTATGGGTGAAAGAGATAATTGTTGAATAAGGTTAATAAATAAATCAGTCTATTGTAAAAAGTAGGGTGAGTTCCGAATTATCGGTCAGTTCCTCAATTTCGGACACCTAAGATAAAAAATAGGAATTATTACATATTCTTTTCTAACTCTATCCTGAAGCTGTCTGTGGTGAATGGAAGAGAAGGGGGGCGGCGTCCCTTGGGCCCCGAACTGTTGTAATTTGGATTATGGATTGTCTTTTTTCATTTTTACCATGTTTATCGTTTTTTGAACGCTACTTGCAGTTTTAGAGGATAGCGCTAGGGTTATGCTCTGCAAATACGAGGTCATAGATTTTGTGTTAGGTAGACTCCTAGGCTTCATTTACTATCACCTCTTCATTTTCCTCTTTCATCCGTGAGAGCAACCACTTGTGCTTGTGACCCTTTTCGTCACATTCCTTGGTAAGTGACTGCATTCACGGAGTAGCTCCATGAGCATTGTCACCGTCGGTGGTAAGTGACTTTGTTCATTGAGCCACTTTCCTCTCTGACTGCTTCTTTCAGTCCCTTGTATTTACTTTCCTTTTGACGTCAGCGACATGGCCTTTGGTTTCGAAGCAGACGTTAAGTATCTACTTAAATATATATTGGACCTTCAATTGAATCTGTTACTAAATTTACTCACGATCTAAACTAATTAGTAGGGTTGTGACAATATCCGTTTTAAATCATACAGTAGGTCTCGAAAATATTATAGACGGTGTGAATTAAAGAGTATTGAATGGTTCTACACCAGCGGTATATAGTATTAAACACCATTTCAGGTCGTTTAGTCTATAATATTTTCGGGATCAATGATTTTAAACGCATAGTGTCACAACCATACTAATTAGAATAATAGAATAGGGAATACCAAAGATATGAGCATCGTAATGTTGTAAATAAAGAATCTGAACTATCTTAAACTCAACTTGAATTAGACAAGTTTTTCTGAACAAAAGGTGAACTGTACGATTTCTTTTTAAACTATTAATTTAACCATTGTTAATGATTGAACAATTATCTAGTGGTAAATTATTTCTATCTAGCTTAATAGTTTAAAACTGCTTTGATAGCAAAATTTTACGCTAATATTTGTGTGTTATCAAACATGGCTTCCTAAAACTTCTTTGTAGGTATTACCAGTCGAAATCTTTTTGTTTAGTGTTCGGTTATAGCAGTGAATATTAATCACTGGGGTGAACCTATGAGTATTGAAAGAAAGTAATCTATTTCTGTTGAAAAAGATTATAGGCACTACCCATTGATATTATGTAAGTATCTTTTTTTGAAAATGAGGATTAAATAAATGATAGATAAAATAACTAGGACGTTGTGACAATATGCATTTAAAATCATAGATCCTGGAAATATAATAGGATTGAATTAAAGATTATTAAATCGTTCTAGGCCTGCAGTTTCGTACATTCCATTAGTTTCGTCTATGATATTCCTAATGTCTATGATTTTAAACGCATATTGTCACGACCCTATAAAAATAACTAGTTGTTAAACTTATGACTATTACACAGTTTCTATGAAAATTAAATAAATTTTGAAATGATGTGAATTTCCATCTCCGATAATAAGTAAAACTAACAATTTTGTTTTTGTTATCCATTTTCATTGGAGAAGTTCTACATCCATTAAATTGTTGGTGACTTATAAATTGTAATTTCATAATTTATTATTTGTGCCTTAGAAGGCGATGCATGATATTTGAAATTGAATTTGGGGTAACTTTTAGATAGTTGGGGTAGAAAGTTTAGGTCGTGAAAGAAAATCTGGAGGGATGGACGGTGGGGGAGGTGGATGGACCGAGTACCTACCTCTCTAGTAAACAATCTTAAAAACACCTAACTGTCTCTTAAAGACGCAACTACCTAGTTCATTATTGGTGATTATTATTGAGTCGCTAATTAATAAAGAAATTCTAGTATTTATGATTTAACGTAATACCAGTATGTGTTTTAAGACACTCTTTTAAAGTTGTAGGTGTTTTAAGATTGTTTTTTAGAAGGTATGAGTACCTACCTCTTTAGTAAACAATCTTAAAAACACCTACAACTGTCTCTTAAAGACGCAACTACCTAGTTCATTATGGAGACGCTAATTAATAAAGAAATTCTAGTATTTATGATTTAACGTAATACCAGTATGTGATTCAAGACACTCTTTTAAAGTTGTAAGTGTTTTAAGATTGTTTTCTAGAAGGTATGTGCTTATTCCGTCCACCTCCCCCGCCGTCCATCCAGATTTTCTTTCACCAACTAAACTTTTTACCCTAACTATCAATAAGTTACCCTAAACAATATTTTAAATATCATGCATAGCCTTCTAAGGGAATAAATTCTTAATTAATAGATGCTGAATTTTCCATTCTGAATGAGTCACTTTTCCATCACTTATGTATTTAAATTTGTATACCAACTAAAATTAATTGGTATTGAATAGAAATTTCAACATGGAAGATGAAGAAAATGGATTGAAAAGAACAGTTTTATGTAGTTTTACCCGTTCATTTCAGAGAAAAAAGAATTCTTAAACTTAATATCATTTATAAGAACTCATAAATGACAGTACCAAGTGTATCACTTGTCAGTCATACCAAACTAAGAAAAATGACTATTTTTTTCCAGCACTTTACACAGGGTGACCAACAAAAAAGTCTACCCAACTTTGAATTAATATAAATTTTGTATTTATAAATAATCTTAAGCAATGACTGTGGTATAATAGATACAAGTAAAAATAGTTAATTATTATGTTTCTTTAACTCTAATTTATATTTATTTATAAATATAATATTTATATCGATTCAAAGTTAGGTACACTTTTTTGTGTACCTAAAAATAAGTTTCAATCTACAATTTTCAACATTAGGTCTGTGAAGTAGGATTCATTAAGGAATAACTAGGTATCGTACAGGTACAACTGATTCAACGAAAAATAAAAACAATCAAATTTGGAATAAGAGGAAAATGAAGAGGTGATACCCACCTCCATTCATATTCTACCTACTATCTTATAATGCGGATTATAGAATCTAGATAATTAACACAAGTAAGGAATAAATCAAAATCAAGTTCATCTTTGTAACCATTTCTTTAGATGATTCCGATCTTGTTGGCTACGTCCAAAGCGTCGTGGTCTGCAGTTAATCTGACGAAGGCTTTCTTGGAGCCGTTTGGTCTGATCAGAGTGTTAACTTTCAGTACTTCGACTTGGTACAGCTGCAATGAGAAAAAAAGTCATAAGAAACACGTACAAAAAAAGGGTATACTTAAAAAATACTTAGTTAATCAACTATTTTAAGTATATTAAAAATTTTAATAGACTGACTAATAATTTGAAGTTTCCGAATAAAATTGATTTAAAACTGCAATATATTAGGTACGAGTAATACAATTTAATAAAATAGGGCTATACTGATACAATACCATAGTATTACCAATGCTAATACAGATATTTATCTATTACCAATCTGCCAATACCGAGCCTAAAAATGGCTGATTATATACAACGAGCACCGATAAAAAGTATTGAGTAAAATTCTCTCTTACCTTCTTGATGGAAGTCTTAATTTGTGGCTTGTTGGCGAGCACATCAACGATGAAGACGAGGGTGTTGTGGTCCTCAATCTTCTTCATGGCGGCCTCAGTGGTGAGGGGGTATTTGATGATTGAGTACTCGTCCATTCTGTAAAAAGAAACAACTTCATTAGGTATGTGAATAAAGGAATAACGAGTATCTCCTGAGGTATAGAAGTTAACACTCTGCACAGAGCAACTTACATTTCACCTTCAACTATTGGTTTTTTAGAGTTTATTTTGATACATAACCCTTAATCAACAGGATAAATATAAGCACGCTTTCATTAGTTGAGCAATATTATATTTTATAAATAAGAAACAATACAAAATTCTCATTGATCGTTCAATAAGTTTTCTTAGCCCATATATATAATTACATATTTTTTTCACGTTAAATTGATTCAGGGCTAAAATTAAATATTTGAATTTGGCTAAAATTCTGAATCTAAAGTTACCTATTTGAGGTTTTATCCAATAAGAGTTACTATTCAGAAACAATCTCACTAGAGTAGCTACCTTGGCATGGAGGGCATGGACTTTCTGATGTATTTTGGTTTACGGGGAAGTCTCAGAGTTGGCTTCACGTGGAAGTGGGTGGAGGTACGGATCTTCTTGATGCGAACTCCCTGACGTCCTTTGATAACCTGTGACAAAAATGGACCATCAATACAAAAATCATGAAACAATAACCATTTAATATTTTTAACACTTTGATTTGCAGGACGAGAATTCGATCACTAACAATAATTTCACTAGAAGTTAACAAGAATTGAAGAATACTTAAGTAACTAGTTATAATAGAAGAAATAAATTGGATAACTGAATGGATAAAAAAGGTAATAAAGCATCTATTCATCATTTAGAACTTTAGATAAATCTTTCAATCTGAGAATGGAGTTCTAGAAAGGAAATGACCAAGGAAATTTTTTTGAAGATCTAGATAGTACCTTTACTCTATTTGATCTCAACTGATGATTATTAGAGGGAAACATTCGAAATTATGATGAGTTGACTAGTTACCTTGGTGGCAACGTGAAGGGCCTTCTTGAGGGCGAAACGCCTCTTGTTGAGACCGGGCAATTGGACGCCATCCTTGGTGATGACGGGCTTGCCTCCCTTCTTCTTGGGTGCAACCTTCTTACCCTTTGAAGCCATTGTCTTTGCTGAAAAAAATGAGAATATTGTCAAAAAAAGTAATGGAATGCTATCAGACTGCATCAACAAATAAAATGTTATGAAAGCTGTTGAAGTAAATCTGCAAGGTTTCACTTTTAGACGAAGAAGGTCAGGGAATTTCAAGCCACTGTATAAAATTTAGTCAAATTGCAGAAACTGGCAAAGCATTCTCCAACAAATCCTCTATTTTGGCAACTGTTCTCAGTGGGATACAAAGGGACATACAAGAGGACTAGTACAAAATAACATCACATTTTAAGATTCTTGGCAAAAGCACAAATTAGACAGACCCCAGACTGTATTTTATGCTAAATTCCAGACTTAAAATTTTTTTCCCTCTTTAGAGTTATATTCTAGCAGAATAGGTGGATTGCTAACTATTTATTCCTATGTTACCATTGCATGGTGGCTAAATTGGGAAAATATTGGTGTATCATCAAAATTATTGAAAATATAATATTCGAAGTGAAGGTTTTTGTGCACCAAATTAAGTAAGACCAAGAAAATAGTATGGTTTCTTAAATTTAATTCGTCCCTCCAGCCCAGTGTGCACAAGATGGGTGAATTTCTGAAGTACATTCAGAGACAAATGAGGTGTCATGAATTATCCAGCAATAATTTTCTAATTCCTATATTTACATGAAATTAATAATTATTGGAAAGTATTTTGAGAACTTAAGAAGGAAACATAGTCAAAGAAAATATAAGTGAAGACAATTTGTCAGCCATTTAATGCAGGATTCCTGAATTTGAATCATGTTGACAGAAATTTGACAATATCCTAGTCTCTATTAGGTGCATAAAATAAAAAATTTCAACAACTTTTTCAAGAAACAGAAAAAATCCACCATTTAATTTTCAATAATTTGGCTGATCCACCAAATTTCAACTAGGTTGTCACATTTAACTCAATTTGAAGCTAGTCAGCAGAATATGGGATATTTAACATTTTCTGTCTGAACAATCCTTAATTTTCTCATATTTACATGCATTTCACTCCTGTAATTGAGTACATCAGATAACTGCAATTAGTTGGCATGATATCTAAATTCACTAAATCCATTTATTGTAATTGGTGTAGATATATAATAAATTAGGCCAAAATATACAATTTGACATATAGTTTGATGTGACCACATCTAAGTCTAAAGTCCCAAAAAATAAACAAATTTATCTCCAAAATGATCAAATTTTCAATTCTCTACAGAATAACATTGAAATTTGATATTTCTCACCATTTACAATTGAAGGGCTCAAAATAACTCAAACTTGCCATTAAAATGGCAAGTTTGGACATGCTTTATAACCTGGAAGTTTCATGTCTGATGCCTGCCATTGCCAGTATGTACGTCATTCATGGCTATTTTATTAGTGATTTGACAGTTAATTACAGTATTTTCATCCTTCAAATGTCATCAATACATTGGCAACTTTGTGCATACTTTGAAAAACATGTCATAATTATCCTATTGTGATACTAAGTTTGCAAGTTTATAGTAATTTTGGGCTCTTCCAATTCCTTATGGCAAGAAATAGGGTAAAACATCAAAAACAGGTGAATTGTGCCAGTGGCACACTAACTAACCACAGAATTGACATAAACACCGAGTACCTATTAATACGTTCCCCACGTATTGAGCCACCGGTGGTTCAATACGCTTTTTTAAAATGCAAATAATAAATAGTTCAGTAATGATTCAAAATTGGATTAGTATTTTTATTGAATTATAAGTCTAGATCTATATATTGCAAAAGAAAACACTCAAGAGCTTCCAAAAGGATGAACCACACAGCACTGTTTAAATATACCAAAAAATTCATCCGCGGTGAAAGTGTTGAACATGACCATGTTTATAAGTGTGACAGGAAAGTCACCAGTTTAGTGAGAAATAAAATAGATCAGGCCATTATTTGAGATACTTTAAAAGAAATTGGACTTCCTAGTTAAGATTTTACACTTGAAATGAAAACACCCTTATGCATCATGCCCGATGCATGTGTATCTCTTTGGCGATTTATGGAGTGATTCATTTGTTATTTACAGGTGTTTCAACTTACTTAGTCTCAAAAGTCACCAGCATACTGACAACTTTGTCTACACATTGAAATATCATAGCCAGATAAGAAAGCATGTCCTTAGTCCTTACGTTCCATTTTAATGGAGAGTTTATGTGACAAGTTATTTTGAGCTCTTCAACCATGTTTCAAAGTATGAACAAAGTAGCCAGTATACAGACAAATTTTGAGGGGTGAAAAAGTTTAGAAACCTGTTAATAGTGAGTAAATCCTTATGAAATAGTCTCGAGAGATATACATGCATCAGACATGAAATGAAGCCTAACTGTATTTCATGTCAGTGGAATTTTTACCCTTTGAAAAAAATATTCAAGCAAAGTCGGTAGATTTTTAGCTTTTTATTCTATGTTACCTTTAATTTTCAGTGGGTAAATTAGGAAAATGTTTATGGCATGTTCTGAAGTGTGAAAGGAAAGTTGCCAGTTTCGTGAGAAAATGGATCCAGGTTACCACATTTGAGGTACTTTAAAGGAGAAATTTGACTTCCTAGTGAAGATTTTACACTGATGCATGTGCATCTCTTGAGACTATTTTGGGAATGATTTACTTGTTATTTACAAGTTTTTAAACTCATTGAACCCCTCAAAAGTCGCCAATATACTGGCGACTTTGTCCACACTTCAAAACATGGTGTGTCTTCTGCCGCAGAGATTATAATTTGAGAGAAGTTACTCAGACTCTCAGCAGCAGATTTGGTCTGTATTTAGTGCACAAAATTCCACTGACTTTGAAAAAGCTGAAAAAATCCACCATAAATTTCCAGTAATTTGGCTGATCCACCAACATTACCCTATACCCATTTTTCCATCAAAAATTAATGGTAACATAGGGTAGGGATAAATATATAGCTAAAAATCCACCGACATGCCAAGTAATAAAGCATGTCCAAACTCGCCATTTTAATGGCGAGTTTGTGACTGTTATTTTGAGCCCTTTAATTGCAAATGGCGAGTTTTATCTATTTTTCTCCTATGCTGCAATGTTATTTTGGAGAGAATTAATAATAATTTGATCATTTTGGAGAGAATTTGTTGAATTTTGGAGAGAGCTGGAGAGACAAATGGTGAGTTTATGAGACATACTAATTTACTTGGCCGACATTGCCAGAAGCAGAATATTATTTTCAAAGAATCAAAGGGAAAAAATTCTACCGACTGCCAGCCAGTCTGTATTTTGTGGTAAATTCCACTGACATGTCAGTGGAATTTTTTCCCCTTTAAACGTGATATTCTGGCAAAGTCGGTGGATTTTTAGCTATTTATTTCTATGTTACCATTAATTTTCGGTGGATAATTTGGGAAAATGTTGGTGGATCAGCCAAATTACTGGAAATTTATGGTGGATATTATCAGCTTTTTGAAAAAGTCAGTGGGATTCGGTGTACCAAATACAGACTGTATTTTATGATAAATTCCAACGACTTGTCGATGGAATTTTTCTCCTTTGATAATAATATTGTATCAAAGTCGGAGGATTTTTCAACTGTTTATTCCTATGTTACCATAACTTTTAGTGGAAAAATGGATAAAATGTTGGTGGATCAGCCAAATTACTAGTTAGAAATTGATGGTGGATTTTTTCCAAGTGAAATAGTATGTCTCATAAACTCGCCATTTGTCTCTCCAAGACTCCAGCTCTCTCCAAAATTCAACAAATTCTTTCCAAAATGATCAATTTTTCATAAATTCTCTCCAAAATAACAGTGTAGCACAAGAGAAAAATAGATA
Organism: Caprella mutica; assembly: GCA_947561585.1. Lineage (NCBI taxonomy): Eukaryota > Metazoa > Arthropoda > Malacostraca > Amphipoda > Caprellidae > Caprella > Caprella mutica. The sequence continues at coordinate 136,011 of CANNZV010001451.1, read as the reverse complement.
AAAACTCTCCATTTGCAATTGAAGGGCTCAAAATAACTGAATAACTGTTACAAACTCGCCATTAAAATGGCGAGTTAGGACATGCTTTATTACTTGGGATTTTTTCAACTTTATCAAAAAGTCAGAGGAATTTTGTGCACCAAATACAGACTGTCTGACTGGCCTGAGGCCCCATAGCTTCAAACACTCTTTGAAAAATTCAAAGTTAAAATTAAATTGAAACAGTTAGGTAGGTAGTAAATTGATGAATTGAAATTATTAAATCATAAAATGCACAACACATCAATTGGTATCGGTATGCAACATTTTAAACGTAATTTCAGCTCAAAATATTTTGAACTCTAGAAAGAGCCACAATTAAAAATTAATAAATTCAAGGGCCACAATTTAATATTTACATCATTACATGAGTGACCCTATCTAATTTTCACAATAAATTAATATTAGTTTAGATAGAAATAACTTCGTCCAAAGTCCATACTTTGAAACAGTGAACATGTGACAATCAGATTAGGAATTTAGGGCTCTCAGAGACTCAGACTATACCTAATTAAATATGGCATTGTGATTAGACGGTTTGGACCAAAACTTTACCAAGTATTTTTGCAATACTTATAACATTATTAGGTAGTAATTACATATCAATTCTGCCTAAATGAGTAGAAATAAATACCCTTTATTAACACTCCGTGAAGGAACTTTACTATAGATCACAAATTTCAAACAGTATTGTTATGAAATTTAAAGCCTAAACTGCCACTGGGACCAACACACCCGTACATCATTATTTAACACTAATAATATCATCAAGATGTCCTTTAATTTAATAATAGCACATAACACTATACATTATGAATTGATTCAACACACCTTTAGGGGCCATTATTTATTTATATATAATTAAGAGCCGTACACACCGCGCTACACACCGTGCGATGAGGAAATGTGTTGTTGTTATGATTTCTAAAGAATAAAATGTGAAAATCAAAAGTGAGTGAACCAGTGGCGATGCTTCATATTCAAAAATAATATATCTACTACAACCACATAGATATATTATTATGTAGTTGTAGCTTAATAGTTATGGATATTTAAATAATATTAAATATGTGTATCTATAATATAAAAGTTTAATAATTAATGGATAAATGATATTATATTAATCAAATGTGAATAGGCTAGATGTACGAACGATCGTGTTCTATATTTTAAACGAAATCTTCAATTTGTATGTTTGCTAACTTATAATTTATTTGTATCGCTATTTCATCATTAAATCTGAAAAATATAATTTAATATGAATATAGAAGAATGATTTATTTATGTATATCACCTACTCAATAACAGAAGTTTAAATTGTTCATTTTTGAAATATACCCTACATTTACAATTGCCGATTGAAATTTAACCACGTCTGTAAATTTTCCTTTGTTATAAGCTAAAAGATATACAAAAAAACCTGTAATGATAGTTACAATATAATGAGGTTTATACACTGATCTGTAAGTATACATATACATTACACACTTCGAGGAAACAAATTTGAAATTAGGAATATTCTTATACACATGATTGACATGAAAAATGTATTTTACAATTTTTGGTGATAGATCCATACTGTATAAATAATAAAAGAATAAACTTGATTAATTTATATTTTAACAGAAATACATATATACGTTTTTCATTTTTACCGATAAAAAAAATCACATAATTCGTAGGTATACAAACAAAAAATAATTTATTATCTTAATTAATTTAATACGTATGTATTTATATCTTTATTGTGTTAACAACAGCTACCAGTTTATTCATGTACGTTTCAATTAATGATTTATACAAATTAAGTGGTATTCTGTCCCATTATTCTTGACATATTGTCTGCATTGTTCTTGATATTTATTGGTACTCTTTTCTCAATATAATAATTGTTCAATTATCGCCTTAAATTTTCAATTGTATTCTAGTCAGGGAACTGACTTGGCTATTGTAAAGGACCGTACACACGCGGGGGTTTTTAAGTCTATCCATGCACCAGACTTTTCCCTCGAGACTTTTGAATTAGGTATATAAGAAAAAACGATATAATTATTATTTATTTTAATTTGTATCCCGCGGGTATCATGGATACTAACTAAAACAAATAATAATATCGTTTTTTTTATATAATTATTCAAAAGTCTCGGGCAAAAAGTCTGGTGGAAACACTTAAAAAAACCCGCGTGTGTACGGGCCTCTTAAAAAACATCTACAAGAAAATAGTTTGCTGAAAATAACATGTATGTCTTGCTATTGCCAAGTCAGTCCCCAGACTTGAACCCAATGGAAAATTGATGAAGATATTTAAAAATTCAAAAGAACACCAATGATCATCAAGAACATTGAAAACAATATGTGAAGAAGAAAATTGGCCCAAAATATCACTTAACCCGTTATAGACTAGACCCTGCTCCAAGAAAAAAAAATGTAGAAGCATTTGGGGGTAAAAGTTGGGAACCAGGCTTTTTTGGGTAATTTGGGTATGCTGAATCAGAAAATAACGGTTCCCATGCTGTATTTTGAACCGTTCACCATTAAAATGAGAAAAAAGCAAAATGGCAGCCAAATGTCTGTTTTCTGGAATTTTGATTTTTGTATACCTAATCGATGGGTTGTTTCTTATTAAAATCCGTATTATTTGTAAGTTTTGAATACTTAAAGTGACAATGAGAGAAAAATAGCACAAACATATGGATACACTTCGCAGAACTCATTCTTCCACCCTACACAAGTAATATGCAATTACATATTTTTTAGTTTGCTTCATAAATCATTCGTTTAAAACTGTGTATGCATGATTTTAAGATTAGTCTTCAGTGTTAAGACGGAGACGTTAATCATCATTCTGACTTTTACTGAGGCACAGAGCTGTACACAGAAGCTTTGATTTGCGACATTTACATCGCAGCTTTTTGCATAGCTGTTGGCAAGCACACGAAATCATCTCCAAACAGTTCGCTGGAATGGAGGACATCAAGACTGGTCGAAGCCCTGGTCTCACATCATCCTATTCTCATCCCATATCTCTGGGCTCTGGAAGTACTGTTTGAAACTATGGTATGGATTTTCCATACCATAGTTTGGAAATGAGCGCGCATCATATGGAACTTGAGGGCATCCTTTGTTGGAGGCAGGACTTCTGGTTTTCTCCCCTTCAGGAACAGAATATTTCTAGATTTGTCTACAGAAACTGCATGTGCTACTTTATATATTTGGCATACAAATATCTCCACTGATAGGCAGGTTTCTGGCAAGAGGTCACCAACACCAAGACCATACAAAAGTGCATGGTCCTCCTTGAAGATATTCCATGTTTATTTGGTGTGAAAAGCCGGTGACCGGACAACTCGCCGCGGACAATTCACCGTGAGGACAACTCGCCGCTAGGACAATTCGCCGCCAAAACCACTCGCCGTGTGATATATGTTTTAACCACCGTATATATACTATTTATATATAAAATAAATAAAAGCTGCGTGTTGTAAATTAATTATACAATTTTCTTAGTAGTATTTGAAAATGTTTTCTTTTCCATTTCTAAAGTTAAATAAAAAGTTTTTTTCAACTATAATTATATAAACATAGTGTGTGTTGTAAATTAACAATAAAATTTTCTTCGTTCTAATTGAAATACTTTGCTAAAAAGAGTTTGCTATTGGAAAGAAAACAAGTTCAGGCGTCTTTTTATACGTTTGATCACTTGTAAAAATTACTTTAGTTTAAAACTAGTAGATCAGTGCAAATAAGAGGTTATTTAACTACGAAGTCTTACATTCTTGTCTTAGGTATAGGCTAATAAGTTACATTTACTATCACCTCTTCAGTTTCCTCTTCTATTCGTGAGTGCAGACACATGTGCTTGTGTCCCTTTTCTTATCATTCCTTGGTAAGTGATTGCATCCAAGAAGTAGTTTTCTGCATCCATGAGCATTGTCACAGACTGGTGGTTGGTGTCTTTGTTCAAGGAGTCGCTCAGCTTTCTAACTTCTTTTACTGTCCCTAGCATTTAATTTCCTTTTGAAGTCAACTAGAAAGCCCTTCGTTTTGAAGCAGATGTTAAACATTTCTTAACTTAAATTAATAGCTTTAATAGTTTTTTGCAGAGTGAAATATTCTCACAGATATAGCAAAAGAAATTAATTAATTGAAATACTTAAATTTGTCAACTACTGTTTTACGTCAGTCTTGTGCGTATAGAAACAAATCTTTGTTTATATTTATAATATTTTTAAAATATATGTAAATGATGTATACGACGGCAAAATATAAATCACACGGTGAGTTGTCCTAGTGGCGAGTTGTCCTCACGGCGAATTGTCCGCGGCGAGTTGTCCGCCGGCGAGTTGTCATAGAACCGATAAGCCATGTATGATGTCGTGTCACATCCAGTTAGCGCGTTGTTTTCTATCAACCCTATTGGGAGACTGTTAAAAACAGCCCTAACAGGAATGAATTTCCTCTTTATAGCAGTTCCTGAAATTATCCAGAGATTATCACAATGCATGTGGTGAAAATGAGACACTAAAAGCAGAAGAACGTTTGTTTCCCGTGAGGATACTACAACACTATTGCGTCGACAGTTAATAGCATATAATTCAAGTATGGTGTCAGCTTCTTCGTGTGTTGCTTGAAGCGAGATGACATCACTTCGTTTGGAGGAACTGACTTCTTGTTCGTTAATAAAACCACTAACAACAACTATGTCTTTGTCATTTGGTGCTTGTGAGATCAATTCCTGAGACAAAAATCCGGCTAGATCAGCTTTATTTTCAGGTGAGGCAATAAAATTTTCCCAGTTCTTCGACAGAGGAACAGTTCGACTCTCAATAAGCCGACGAATGGGTCGTGCTGTCTTTGCTCGACGGGTTCTGGTGGTAGCTTTGGTGGTTTCCTCTCTATGTCGATCAAAAACAACCTCTACTCTTTGAAAATTGGCACCTGTTTAAAGTACAGCACCTACGAAAGTATCTGCTAGCTCACAAAATGTCAATGCTCCTTGAGGTTTACCAACAGTGATAAACAAAGGCTGATCATCAATTATATTATCAGACATGACGTTTGATCCTGAACATGGATATTTTCTTGACAAGCTATCATTTTTGTGATTATATCTGCGAGGATCGATTTGTTCCCTGAGCACAGTGATCCGTTCGTCTCAGCAAGAGATAAGGGAACAGGCACTAATTTATGCTTTAAAATCGCTGGCATGTCAACATCTCGCCCAGCTTCAAAAGCAGTGATGAGACGCTGCAACACATTTCGATCAGCTTTCAATACTTTATTTTTCTCCTTCTTCTTGGCAACATTGTATAGCTTCGCAAATGTTGGTGAGTTTTTGCATTGAGCATGAATAACAATTAGAGATTTAGAAGAGGCTTAATAGGTAGCCAAATCGATCTTGTTTCACAAAGGAAACTAGCTCTGAGATTCCATCGGATCCATCAATATTTTTGAGAAATACAAGTTCATCATGGGCTTGAGAATCTTCTTTGGCAACATGCGAGGGAAGCATTGGTATCAAAATGCGCCAGAGTGCCTGTAAAGTTAGCTTATGGGCACGCATTGCCTTGTTGTGTGCTTTTCAAGCCAAAACCAACTCAACTGCGCTTAGTCCCAGAATACCACTTTCAAGCCAAAGCATCTGCATCTGTGTTCGATTCTGCTAATACATCTTGGCCATACTTTCTTGTGACGTATGCTAGTGAACGCATAGATCGTTTCTGATTGGTTGATATTATTCTTGTATGTGCCCTATCAAGTTGAGTGTCTATCTTATCTTGTCTTCGTATGTAATGTCATAAAATAAATACTACACGACTACATCTCATTACGATATGTTTCTGTGCTGGAAAATTGTGATTATTAGCAGTTTTAAAATGCGATTTTAGGCTTGAAGCACACCGAATTCAGAGTGGGAACCGAGATATTCTGAATCAGCATATCCAAATTAACTAAAAACAACTGTTTCCCTGCTTTTACCCCCAAATGCCGCTAACCCCTATTTCTAGTTATTGTTTTCAGAATCGGGCCCAGTCTATTACCTATCAGTACGTTATCTCATATGAGATCACTCAAAAATTATACAAATTTTCCCATTTTTTTTTTATTTTTTTTTTACATATTTCTTAATTATGTCTATTGTGTCCAAAATGAGATAAATATACCTAATAGACATAGATTATAGGTTAGATATGAGTAAATTTTGACAGATAATTAGAAAATTTGTAATTTTGAGTGATCTCATATTATATCAATGGTAGGTTACCTATTTATATATATATATATATATGCAAATCATTGATTAAAACGTACATGGATGGACTGTATATAGCTATTGAACTTTTAATCAATTAATATATACGATATATGCTCAAAGAATTAAATATGATTTTCTGTTTAGTGAAGATATATTTTCGATAGTAAAACTGCAATTATTCAAAAATATGCTTTCACATCTGTTAGAATAAGAATTACTCAAGTTTTTATATTATTATTATCTAACAGAAATGAATTCATTTATAAAATTTTAACTGTGGAAAAAAGTATTTTATGCAAAATAAATAAACACAATATTTTAATTCATTATTTTGAGCCTATTTTAAAGGTCCTCACTAGTCTAAACTAAAATTTATTTAGAAATGCTATAAATTTGTAGAAGTAAAGTTATATCACAATCAACAGAAAAGAAATTGATAAAGAATTCGCTTCGTAATTAATTTTTTAAGAAGCAGTGACACTCAGTAGTTACAGACCGACATTTCTATTAGATTCAATAGAAGAACAAGAGCAGAATACGAATTTCATCACGTGTTATCGTATATCTAATGGTAATTAGATATACATATTGATTATAGGTACACTAATAGGTAATAGTACACAGAGAAAAAAGTTTACTCATATTTAATGGGTCAACAATTTATGCTTTGAATCAATTTATTACGTGAGTTGGTTTGACTATATTCATGTTTTCATGTGTGTCAAAACAACTATGACGTGTGTGTCACCAAACATAGTTAATTCAAATCATTTTATGGATTGAATCAACTTACTATGAGAGTTGGAGTTACATTTTGGGAGTTTGAACATGTGTTAAAACAACTAGGACATAGTGTGTTGAAGTAACTCACAAAGATTGTCAATTCAATGTATCTGGTGTATGAATTAACTTACTATGAGAGTTGACGCTACTTTTTTAAGTTTAGGTGCGAGTTAAATCAACTATGACATAGTGTGTTATAGTAACCCACAAAGACTGTTAATCCAGTGTATTCTGCAGTGTATGAATTAACTTACTATGAGAGTTGGCGCTACTTTTTTGTAAGTTTAGGTAAGAGTTAAAACAACTATGACATAGTGTGATAATGTAACCCACAAAGACTGTTAATCTTATTTATCTGGTGTATAAATTAACTTACTATGAGAGTTAGTGCTACTTTTTTTTTAAGTTTAGGTGTGAGTTCAATCAAATGGGTATGTGGCAACTTATGCTTTCCTCAAAGCCAATTAATCGGCTGACACTTTTCAGTTCAAATCTTGTTTCAAGTGTGTTACGTGTTGAATGTGAACGCTCCTCAATACCATTATAGTTCAAGTGCAAACAATAGCGTTATATGCATTAAATAGTATTATCGCTGCCGATCGATTATTAATTATTAATTAATTCCATTAATAAATTGATAAATGTCTGCCTAAATATTCTAAAATATTGGTGATTGATAGTTTGGTGGCTTTATATAGGTAGTTATTTGAAGAGCTGATTATCAGTATATAACTTTTATAATAATAAATTTTGATTACTGCCTTCCAGTTTGTAAACTGATATCCAAACTAATTTTCCTATATTATTATTATATGTTATTATAGGCAGTTATTGCGCTGTCCTCAGAATAGGGTAAGTTCCAAATTATCAGGCGATTTCAAATTTTCGGTCACGTATGAAATATAGTATATAGCTACCTAATAGCTAATTAAAATAAAAGTTAATTTAATATAGTTTTTCTTACGCGACCGAAAATGTGGAGCCGTCCGATATTTCGGAACTTATCCTAGTATCTTAAGTAAAGTGGTCTAATAATCTATATATTTTAAACTAGTTGGTGTACCTATAGGTAGGGTTACACAACCAAATTCGGTTCTTTAATTTCTAATAGTGACCCTATTAAGAGAGTCTCAAAATCATTCTGAAATTAGTTTAGCTATATACTAAATTGTTGAACATCATAATTTAAGCTCAATTTATGATAGGTTCTATTCATTTCACGAGTGCCTTGAAGTCATGATGGTTATTAATGTTTCTGAGATAAGAGACCGCAGTTAGTTAAAGTGCCGCAATTTACCTACTTGACCCTAGTTTTCTATGACTGGGAGAACTCCATCCAGGGAGATAGTCGGAGGAGAACACCGTCCAGGGATTTAGCAGGGTGAGTACACTCCAACCAGAGGTGAACCTTTTGATATATTATACTTTCTTGGTATTTAAATAAAGTCTACATTATGAGTGTATAATGAACAAAATTATGAGGATTAGCTAGAAAAATCCATTGCATTTATTAGAGCTAAATTTATACTGCATCTGAAGATTTATAATTAGTTTAACATTTAATATAAATAATTTACCTATATGAAAGAATTCTCAGTTAATAATTCTTTTCATTTCTTTATTAATATATGGTTTTCTATATTTTCTGAATCTACTTTCAGATCTTGATGAAGAATTGATGAAGTAGATCAACGTCATCAACTATCGGAGTCCTCTTCAATTCCTTTGAATGGTTCAGGAACAATTATGCTAGGTCAAAGTAAGTATTTGAAAATATTAGATGATTTTTAAATATGTATTTGCAATAGGATTAGCTCTTACTTTTTCATATGCTTTTAGGGATTCCAGACATGAAAAGAATATCGAAGCTGTCGCTATCTCATCACAAAAGGAAAAAGAGTAGGTGATGTTATTGATAATGTATATGAACGATACTGTGAATTTCTATTCAATATATATTAATATACGAATCCCTTATTTCAGGAATTGGCAACCTACAGTCGTGGAAGAAAGTGACGAGAATTCAAATTGTACTTCTAAATAATAAATCTAAAACTTAAATGTTTATATTTCGTTTTCAATTTGACCTTGGTAATTCTATTAGCATATTTCAATATCAGTGCCTATGAGTAAGCTGAATTGCACTAAAATATGGTTTAGAAGATAAAGGCTTTATCATTAATTTATTATTCATTAAGTTATAGTACAATTGCAGCATATCAAAGATTTATCATATTTTGTAATCTAGCCTGGTTAATTAATTACTTAAAGTTATTTATGTCATCTAACTACTTATTTATAAACTGACCTGATGAGATTACTTATTCAATCTAATCTATTAATTTACAACTGATAACCAAATATCAATTCATCGGATCGAAAACATTTCAAAAAGCAAGGATAGGTCTAGGTGATCAATTATTTTTTAAAATTAAAATAGTATGCATATCACAGAAGTAAATGTAGAAAATAAATGTGAACATGTTAGATTTGGTCCTAGAAAATAAATAGTCTAATCTAATTGATACCGGGACCTGACTCGAGATTATAATTTGATAGAGTAAATAAAGTGACTGAAAAAGTCTTGTAAAAAGTCTGGCTACTGCTAACCAGACCGATAATTCAACCTACACTATAATAGTTGATATACATTTACTTAGTTTACAAGTAGTTGATATAACCAACACGAGAAGATGATATAACCTACACGAGTAGTTGATATAACCTAACCGAGTAGTTGATATAACCAACACGAGTAGTTGATATCACCTATACGAGTAGTTAATGTAACCTACACGAGTAGTTGGTATAACCTACACGAGTAGTTAGTATAACCTACACGAGTAGTTAGTATAACCTACACGAGTAGTTGGTATAACCTACACGAGTAGTTGGTATAACCTACACAAGCAGTTGGTATAACCTACACGATTAGTTGATATAACCTACATGAGTAGTTGATATCACCTATACGAGTAGTTAATGTAACCTATACGAGTAGTTAATGTAACCTACACGAGTAGTTGGTATAACCTACACGAGTAGTTGGTATAACCTACACAGGCAGTTGGTATAACCTACACGAGTAGTTGGTATAACTTATACGAGTAGTTGGTATAACACATAGGAGTGATTGGAGAAACATACACAAGTAGTTGATGTAACCTTGTTCTGTAGTTGTTTTAACGATTACATATAATTGGTTCAACCATCACGTCAGTTTTGACTATCACAGGTAGTTGTTGTGACCATCGGGAATTAAAAATAATCAACTCACATATGTGTTGTTTTAACCAACGTCAATTTAACTCATATTAAATAGTACCTGCAACTCACCACGTAGGTAGGCGCACAGATAAACCATAAAATTTAGTCAAAACAAATCAAATATGATTTGATTCAACTAATCCTTTCTCTGTGTGTACGTACCAATTTTTTTAGGGTAACGATATTTAGGTAACGGACAGCAAGGTAGCCATTTATAATATTTCTAAAAGCTTTATTATGTTTGAATTATTTAGAGGTATTTCGTTCTTTTTCTTCGCTTGAAATTCTGAGGGAAGAAAGAAAGTAAAAAAAATCACAAGAATAACTTAATTACATATTATAATAGAAATACAGAACCAAATTTGAAATGGTTTGCAGTTCTAATGAATAAAGAAATATAAAAAATAGAGTGGAGGGGACCTTTAAATTGAAATTTACAGCTACAGGACTATTCCTGTAAGTCTCAATTGATATGGTATTTTAACTTTGAGTTATTTCTTTTGTAAAAGCGGGGCCTATCTGTATAAAACGTCTGTTGGGAAACACCTTACATTTTTGCATCCTATTCTTTGACATAATTTTTGTTTATAAAAAATATCTATTTTTAAAGAAAAAAAGAACGCAAAACTAAACAATAATGTCAAAGAAACAATGGAAAAAAAAGAATGCCACACAATCATAATCATGATTTTAAACCTCTAATCAAGTGGAACCATAGTAAATGAATAGGGAGGTATGCTAAGTTTCGAATTCATTGACGGTGAACTTGACCCATTCTTCAGAAACGATGTAAACAAATGGCGTCGCACACAGTTCAGTCAAATACTATATAACTATTATTAGGTGAATATTATAAGTGATTAGTGTACAAAACGTATTAAAAACAATTTTATGTAAGTTAATTTCCATGAAAATGCACTTTTAACTGAATAATAGCACATTTTTTTTATTTAGAAACAAATGGAAAATATTTTGTGTGACGTCACTCATAATATTTTCGGATGTTCCAATATTGTACTTGGTATACTTCACTATTAATTTACTAGGATTTTTTTCTTTATTAGTAATTTGAGAGTTTTGAAATTAGGTAAACATGTAGAACAGGACAAAAGTAAACGTTTTTGTTATAGTTAATATTTGGCTGAAGCCAATAGAAAACGATATTTCAATAGAAACCCAATACTTTAGGGTTAACTTCAACGCTTTATATCAGCTTCCCATTTTCACTTGGAGACCAGACAGGATTAATTTGAAAAAGGAACAGTTGTTGAATTTTCTTTTATGAGTTATAATAGAAACAAAAAAATCTTTTTCTAACCATATTTTTAGCACATTTTTCAAATTCTCTTAGCTATAATTTGAAAAATTCTAATATCTAATAAAAATTAATGTTATATTATAGACCACCTGTTTCTCGTTCAAACGAGGCCTGCTACGTTTCTATATACACAAAAACTGACAGAAATATAAAGCGTCAATCATCCCAATAAGTAAGTTCTCAGGAGAGGCTAAAATATTTCTACTATCAGGTATATATGTTTCCGCATCAGTTTGCATTTGTTTCTGAAAATGACTATTTAATCAAAGGTCCTCTCCAGGTTCCAGAAACAATGAGTTTATTTCATATGATAAAAGTAAGGTCTAGGATCGTTAATCTGCAATCAAAAATTGGAAATCAAAACAAAGAGAGTTCCATCTTTTTCTCCAGCGTCAGTTTAGTGTTTCGTACAATTGGTCCACACTGAGTATGAAAAACTTTAAAAGCATATAAAAAATATATACTGAACCGAATTGTAGTGGTTACTTACAATTCGGTTCAGTATATATTTTTTTATATGCTTTTAAGGTTTTTCATACTCAGTGTGCAACAATTGCATGAAATACTAATCTGACGCTGAAGAAAAAGATGGAACTCTCTTTGTTTTGATTTCCAATTTTAATTTTATAAACAATATTTAATTTACATGTTCAGCTTTCGTTTAGGGGTTAGACTGTAAATTATTCCCTGAAGTATATAAACATTTCTATAATAAGTTTATCATGTAATATACAGTTACATGAATATTTCATATTGAATTGATTATACCTACGGTAACCTGCAAAACAAATTCCGTGCATTCTTTTTCTTTAGACTGAAAATCAGCAAGTCGGAAGTAAAATAGCTTTTGTAGAATTTTGATTATAAAAATCTTTAAAAGAATATAAAAAATAAATATATGCTATTTAATTTCATAGGGTTTAGAGTAAAATAATAAAAAAACATAAATCTCATTGATTAGAACAATAAAAAAAAATTGCTTGGCGGGGACCATTAATGATATCTAGGGTTGTGACAATATGCTATTAAAATCATAGATCCCTAAAATCACAGACGAAACGAAAAGGTATCAAATACTATATACCGCTGGTGCAGAACAATTCAATTGTGCTTAATTCTCTCCGTCTATAATATTCTCGGGATCTATGATTTTAAGAGCATATTGTCACAACCCTAATGATATCTTGGGACAACATAGTTACCTACCCATAAAGTATCTTATTCTCGGACTTCAATAAATACTATTTATAGGTTTTACAGACCAATTTTTTACATTAACGCATTATTAATAATTATCTTTTATACTAACAACAACAAAAAAGAACTTTTAAATATGTTATTATTGATATCTTATTCATATATGAAATTGTGGCAGGTTGTTGGTGGAAGCATTTCTATCAGAGAAACTGGTTGTAGGTAGCACTTCTCATAACAAAATTTTAAGAACTTTCTACATGAGAACGGAGTCAAAAAAGCTAATGAAAAGCCCATTAAAATGGTTGATAACAGTTTCAGTGGATAAGTCGATATATCCATGTTCTCACAAGATTCAGGAGAAACTTTGTACAGTTTACTTAAAGACACAGACTGGGTTCCTTCATCTTCATTTTAGAGACAAACTTTTAAGGGCCGTACACACGTAGGATTTATTAAGTCTTTCCATCATACTTTTTGATAAGCTCCTCCTACTTTTTCAACGAGAATATAAGAAAAAAGGATATAATTGTCATTTATTTTAGTTGGTAGGCATCATGGATACCAACTGAAATAAATAATATCTTTTTTTCTTATATTCTTGTGGAAAAAGTAGGAGGAGCCTAGCAAAACGTCTGGTGGAAAGACTTAGAAAAAGAACCTGCGTGTGAACGGCCCTTTAGAGTGTTGCTGTTATGACGTCACGCACACAACATACCTCCATTGTCCTTACTATATTTCAATTTTATTTACCGCTATGAAACATAGATGGCAGCACAAAACATTTTCAAAACATAAATTAGCGAGAGTGGTGTATGTAGGTTACTGTAGTAGCTATTTTGTTTTCGATTGCAAGATGTAACACCAGAGACAATTAGCGAATGGAATAACACATCAGATGATAATGGTTATTCTTTATTATAAGCATATTTTCATCAATATTTAGAGTCAAATGTGTTTTAATAATGGAACAGAATGCCCAGAATTTCACAAAACAACTTCTTATAAATGTCAACGAATAAATAAATAGTTATTTTTTAAAGGTTTTTAGTGTCCATCAGAATAACAAAATATGAAGTCCTTATATTCAACAGAGAGGCGAAAATATTGTACATTATATACACTGGACCATGTAGGCTAACTTCCCAGTTACTGAACAGATCCATATTTGCGATCAAAGAGTAATGATTAGTCAGCTCATATTTTAATTTGTATCCATGATACCTTTTGTATTCGTGTCCAAGATACCTGCAGTATTCGTATCCATGATACTTACAGTATTCGTATCCATGATACTTACAGTATTCGTATCCATGATACTTACAGTATTCGTATCCATGATACTTACAGTATTCGTATCCATGATACTTACAGTATTCGTATCCATGATACCTGCAGTATTCGTATCCATGATACCTGCAGTATTCGTATCCATGATACCTGCAGTATTCGTATCCATGATACCTGCAGTATTCGTATCCATGATACCTGCAGTATTCGTATCCATGATACCTGCAGTATTCGTATCCATGATACCTGCAGTATTCGTATCCATGATACCTGCAGTATTCGTATCCATGATACCTGCAGTATTCGTATCCATGATACCTGCAGTATTCGTATCCATGATACCTGCAGTATTCGTATCCATGATACCTGCAGTATTCGTATCCATGATACCTGCAGTATTCGTATCCATGATACCTGCAGTATTCGTATCCATGATACCTGCAGTATTCGTATCCATGATACCTGCAGTATTTGTATCCATGATACCTGCAGTATTTGTATCCATGATACCTGCAGTATTCGTATCCATGATACCTGCAGTATTCGTATCCATGATACCTGCAGTATTTGTATCCATGATACCTGCAGTATTCGTATCCATGATACCTGCAGTATTCATATCCATGATACCTGCAGTATTTGTATCCATGATACCTGCAGTATTCGTATCCATAATACCTGCAGTATTTGTATCCATGATACCTGCAGTATTTGAATCCATGATACCTGCAGTATTCGTATCCATGATACCTGCAGTATTCATAACGATACCTGAAATATTTGCATCCATGATACAGGTAGTATTCATATCCATGATACCAACAAATCATGGATACGAATTAAAATGCGTAACACTATACATTTTCTTCCTATATGATCGGAAACGAGGATCAGTTCAATAACCAGGCAGTGACCCTAGTTCTTAACACTAGCAATATCTTACGGAGTGGTCTAAATTAGAGGAAACGTTTTGGAGCAAAAACAAACCTAAAGAACAAGATTGCAGATATGAAGTGGTATCACAATTACTAACTTAACATAATATTACAGGGAAAACCTTCAGAAATTAATGGCAAAAAAGGTTACTAAAATACTAAATATTGTGACTACAATTTGAAGGAAACATTTGGTACTTTTTGCGACACTTTTAAGGAGAAATGGTTAATAAGTAGGTCTGTTGATATATTATCACAAATCAATTAGTTTTGTGACGTATGTAATAATTGACAATAAACTTTTAAATGATATAAGAGTAAATAAATATACAAAACCTGTATAGGATACTATTATTAGATTATTTCAATGCCCATGCATGGATTATACAGTCTGACTTTAGAGATGAACTCTTTAAAGTGGAATAATTTAGAAAAAAGAAGAGTACTAAAGTGACAAGGTTTATTGGGTAAGTTCCGGGTTATCGGACGGTCCCACATTTTCGATCATAAAAAAATATACAACATTTTGATTAGTATCCATGATACCAATAACGAGTTGAAACGTTAAATTGTAAATTATCTAACATGACCGAAAATATGGAACTGTTCGATAAGTCGTAACCTAGGGTAAGTTCTTAATTATCGGTCAGGTCTACATTTTCGGACATGTAAGAAAAAATTATATACTAATTATTATTTCTTTTCTATTTTAATTGGTATCCATGATACCTGCAGGTATCATGGATACCAATTAAAATAAAAAAGAAATAATAATTAGTATATAATTTTTTCTTACATGTCCGAAAATGTAGACCTGACCGATAATTAAGACCTTACCCTACACCACTTCCACTGCTAGATAACAAATTAATCAATACTGTTTAATCAGTATATATTAATCAATACTGTTTAATCTGTATTAATCAATACTGTTTAATCAGTATTAATCAATACTGTTTCGAGTCAATCAATCTTTTGCAATAAAAAGAGTATCATCAACTTTTGAGATCTTACGAAAGACTCCAATTCTAAATAAAAAACACTGAATAAAATAGTAACCTCTCTACTTTAAATATATATTAACAGATAATCTACATCTTCCAATCTTTACAAACAGAACCTGCAAAACATTTACACTATTCAGTATAAGGGCCGTACACACGCACGTATTTTTTCAAGTCTTTCCACCAGACTTTTTGCTAAGCTCCTCCTATTCTTCCTAGAGAATATAAGAAAAATCGATATAATTAGTTGGTATCCATGATAGCTACTTGCAGGTATCATGGATACCAACTAAAATTAATAATAATTATATCGTTTTTTCGGATAGGATTCAACAGTCTCGTGGAAAAAGTAGGAGGAGCTTAGCAAAAAGTCTGGAGGAAAGACTTGAAAAAAACCCTACGTGTGTACGGCCCTTTAGGGACACAATACCACAAACATCACAATTCAGATTTTGATGCCAGGGAGAAAATGGGGGTGAATTTCTTTGGTTTTTCTGCAATTCAAAGAAGGGGATTATTAAAGCCATAGTCACACACTAACTAACTCTTTCACAGTAACATTCTAACGTTAACTAGGTAATGCCATGCGGTGGATTGGCAAGAAGCTAAGGGTACTAGTGCCAAAGCCACACCCACTCCAATGGTGTGAAACTACAGTAGCTTGCATCTTGTTATTGCTTTCAAACTGTTGTTATATCAAATTGTTATTCTATCATGATGATAAAAATCCTTAATTTTCATTTGGTATCAGTGATACTTTAGTACAATACTCATGGAATTAGTCTGTATCATTGATACACACAAGGTAGCTACTATTAATTTCCGTATCATTGATACCAAGGAAACAGTCTTGTAATCACTCCCAGCACCTTCAATTCAGATCTTGCCCAAGCATTCGAGTGGTGTGGCTTAGCTTAAAGTTAAATGGATATACTGAAGGACCAGCTGCTAAGTTGTCTAACCTACACAATGACTAAACGATGGCTTGGTTCATGAAATCCAGAAAGCGCTTTCCGTACTGATCCGGCTCCACTGTGGATATGCCGTCAGCGCTGGATCCGTACTTCACAGTTTTGGCAGCCTTTGCCGCCTGTTTCTTGACTCCGTAATGGGTAAGCACGTCTATTAGGGCCATGAAGTATACCTCGGGTTGTGGGGCTGCTGTTATTGGAAAAGAAAGTCATAAAATGTGGAGCGAGCGGATGGTTGGAAGAGGGAAATAGAATTATCGTTTATTCAAAGAAGAGCTACACAGAATTAGAGTTAGTTAATTCAAATTCATTATTGAATAGGATATATGTTTAACTATGAAGTGAAGATACATGAAAATGGAAATACAGACATATAGCTACTTCACAATTAGCATTTGAAATTTGAAATTTAAAGCCCATAGCTATATAAGTTCAGTTCATAAAATTGTAAAAGAAAATGGACAAAACCAATTAACAAAATGAAACATAGCTATATATATTGTATTCAGTAAAGCCTATTTAACGATATTCTTCCAATATGTATAGCTAACACTCACTGTCATTACTCTCGATGGCGTAAATCTCGACATCAGGGTCAATCATTCCCATGGCATCACTGCCCCCCCTCTCTCGGCCCCCTAGACCCCCACCCCCAGTGTTGGGGGAGTCGGGGGGTGTGGGAACAAGGGAGGTTTCATCTTCATCATCTTCACCTGGAGGGAGAAAATGACTAACTGATAAAGAGGAATAAGTGGAATAGGTAGCTACCCATGATTTTTTGTATCTATGATACAATTGAATGTTCAAACATTCAGGGTATCTATAATACAAATAAAATTTAAACATTCCCAGTATCTGAGATACAATTAAATGTTTGAACATCCTGAGTAGCTATGATACATGACAATTATCTGATAGTAGTCATATTACCCTGTCTAGAACCCTCCTCTTCATTAGGTCCCACAGAGCTACAATTAACCACAAATGCAAAAGATATGAACTAGCTATAAGTTAATATAACAAAACATCCCAGTCTATTGTAGAATGTCTCACCGACTCCTTCCTGCAGTTCATCTTCAGAGTCTCCACTGGCAGGGATGTTGTCAGTCTCCATTGAGCCGCGGCCTATGTCGTGAATACCCAACAGAAGCGAGTAGTCCATCAGGTGCAGACGTGTCAGGAACTAAGAGAACAACATTGAATATCAATAAAGAAAATATCAATAAATAAAACATTTGCTTGATATTTTAATTGAATATCTAGTTATGGAACTGTTCCTCATATTCGATCATATAAAAAGAAAACTTTAAAGAATATTACTCTTCATTATAATAATAGTTGCAGGTATCATGTATACAACTATAGCAGGTATCATGGATACGACTATTGTAGGCATCATGGATACAACTATTGTAGGTATCATGGATACGACTATTGTAGGTATCATGGATACGACTATTGTAGGTATCATGGATACGACTATTGTAGGTATCATGGATACGACTATTGTAGGTATCATGGATACGACTACTGCAGAGCTATTCAGTGGACTCACACCAACATCAGCTGTAAGGGTCTCCATCAACGACTGTTTGGCCTGTTCTCCGATGTGAATCTTGGTTCCATCACTCATGAAGTCGTTATCTTTGTAGGTGGGTAAATTTTTCTCGAGTTCTTTGTTAGAAGCCTCCCTATCAACTGTAGAGCCTTTTAAATCATATTTTCTGAAAAACAAGGAATATTTTATATCATCTCATTCAGTTTGGTAGTGAATGCAATTTAACAATATAATTTTAATGTCTTATTAGATAGGGTGAGTTTCGAATTATCGGTCAGTACTACATTCTCGGTCATATAAGAAGAAAACAATAAAGTTGTTATTATTACACAGTGCTATCTAATACCTCTTCAAACCCGGCATTTCAGAGGTATTATATAGCACTGTGTAATAATAACAATTTATACATTGTTTTTTCTTATATGTCCGAAGATGTAGCTAGTAGCTACTGACTGATAATTTGTAACTTACCCTAGTGACCTGCCTAAAAAATAATGTAAATTCTGAAATGTGAAATATTTTATAATGGGCTGATACCATAATTATTACTGATAGCTAATTGGTATTAGTAATCTGCTGAGACTGATACTTGGTATTAGTAATCTACTGATACTTGGCATTAGTAATCTGCCGAGACCCAAAAATCACAAAGGTTCCAATACAGACACCCAAAAAATAGCAGATATAACGAGTATCGATATCTTTAGTATCGGTAGCTACAGTTCTGGTTAAAATCTAAATAATTACTTCATGTAACTGTAGCTATGGTCCATAAAGCTAAATTACAATTATAAAGCTAAAACACAATTATAAAGCTAAAACACAATTATAAAGCTAAATTACAATATTAACTCACTTGTGAATGGTGAGTCGAGTGCTGAATACATTCCTCATGATGCAGAAGTACGTCTCGACACTCTCAACTGTGAGGCGGAACATGCCTAGGTACTGAGGCAACAGAGTCTTGCCGTGCCTCTCCACTATGAACTGAAAGAGAGGGGGGACAATTGGTAAGAAAAAGTACTAAAAAGTATTTAATGGGGAAAATTACAAGTTAATTTAATCAATTGCTTTAACTAACAATTTAAAATTGCAAAAGTTAATTGTAAAAACACCCATCTCCTTTATTACATCTAATCGAGAACGATGTCTTTTACATATCTTTTTGTCATCATATTTGCTCCATATAATGAGAAAAATCAAAACGTTGTTCATACCAGGAATTGAAATTGTTAATTGAAGAGACATATTTTAAGATGGTTCGTTCCGCTGTCCTGACTAAAAGTGCCTTATACTTTCCACTCAATTTACCAAAGACTAGTTACTTTTAAATCTATAGGTGAAGGAAGCATTTCATTAATTTAGAATGACAAATAATCATGATAAATAGTTAAAAAGGCCACTCACAGGGTGGTATTGCTTCAAGAGAGCATGCATCTGTTCGACCTCCTCACTGGTTAACGTCTTCAAGATGTACATTTTGTCGCTGGTACTGAAGAAGCGTGCATTACTTCGACCTGGAGAGTCTACTGATATTGGTTGGGACCTGAAATTAGGGAAGGGAAGGTTAGCTTAAATTTCCTCTCCAGAAAAGGAAAAAGGAAGGAAGGAGGCAAGGAAAAAATGAGTTTATTACATATAAAAATAGGGTGTAGGATTCTGCAAACTGCACACAATTCGGTTCAATTAATTACTTTTAAAGTTCTCTGTGTGCAACAATACGAGACACTAATCTGACGCAGAAGAATATACATTTAGGTTGGGACCTGAGTTTTTGATAAAGTTAACTTTCTGACTTAATACCAAATAATAAATATATTTAGTTCAGTGTGAGAGTTTAATGAAATGCAGCTAATAAAGTTAGTCTAAACTAAAGGAAACATTCAAATCAGTTTTTTAACCAGCTTATAAATGACAATGAATACTGTAAATAGATCTTTATGACAATTATTTTTGATTTATATGAATAGATTTCAAACAGTACGCAGCTAAAATTATATCTTCAAAAACTCTATTACTTGAACAAACCTAGTTAAGGATTCTCTGAATTCATGATCGTCAATGCCGAATCTTTCTCTGAGATTTCTGAAGACAATTGGGCAGTATTCCTTCACTTTAAAATGAGATGGGAGATTTTCTCTGTAAAAAAAAAATCACATAAATAGAGGGCCGTACACATGCAGGGCTTTTTAAGTCTTTCCACCAGACTTTTTGCTAAGCTCCTCCTACTTTTTTGAAAACACATTTTAGAAAACCTACAACTGTTTTGTGTGTTGGAACACTAAATTGTTCAAAAAGGTAAAAAGCTCAAGTGTACTTAGACTGAACTAGAAAAATCCTCTGACCAACAGATAATTATATACACCCAAATGCTTTTTAGCTACTGTAATTTGAATTCTATAAATAATCAATTCATCAGGGTAGACTCCCCTCTGAAAATATGGAACATTTTTCCAAAACTCTCGGAGACAAATCTGATTTCAATTTTAGTAATTTGAGATCCCTGAGGGAGATTTTAAATTAATTTCTATGTTCAATTATCCATTCAGGAAAAATAGGTCTCTTCTGGTGAATTAATTATCTGTTGGAGTGCTGCAGACTTTAAAATACAGTAATAAATTAATGGGAACTGTATAATCAGCAGCCTCTAGCCTTTAAAATTTATCTGTTAGTCTAAAGGATTTCCCAGACTGGTCCTATGTTACCATTAATTTAGCTGAGGGAGATTCTGAATCTACTGGTGAGAGCAACTCTATCTCAATTTAAAATCTCTTGAGAGTCAGGAGACACATTGGCTGCACTACGACTCACTTGTTGAAGAGATGGTTGTCGACTCTCACTTTGCTGTGTGCCCTGAAATCATCCGGCATTAGCATCACGGGTATGTTGATGTGGACTAACTCATTTATCTGCAAAAAAGAAATGAGTTAGGGTCAAGCAGGTAAATTGCCGCACACTAACTAACTGCAGCCTCTAACAACAGAAACATCATAGCTTCAAAACACTCGTTAAAAACTTAAATTAATAAATTATAGCATGCACTGCGCTTCTTTTGGTAGCTATGCAACATTTTAATGTAATTTCGGTTCAGGACCGCAATTTACCTGCGTGACCACATATTGGTATACATCAATAATTCATGGTACATTTTTTATCATAATTAAAAGAGAAACTTTGTTTTAGAGGTTGGAGAACTATAAGCCAAAATTTAACAAAGAATTTGAGTCAAGCCAATTTTGGTTCATTTTTTCAAGCCAAAAATAACATGGGAATATAACAGTCTGCAAAGTGTGTCAAATCAGTCTGCAAGATTTTATTTTGAGAACAATTTGTATGAATTGTCTCTATAAAGATTTTTAAATCCATCTCCAATAATTTATCTTCTATACTAATAATTTCCTTAGTGTGTTTATCTATTTATTTGACGTCCGCTTCTACACAACGGGAATTAATCATGAAGAATGTAACTGTGATACGCACGGGAATATATTGACTTGATATATAAATTCTTCTGTTTTTATTCAATTTTTTAAATGTTTTTATCTATGAAAAAAGTATCAGTTGATGCAGAAAAATAAATTATATTTTAATTTACTAAAAATAACTTAACAACGGGTGATGAATTATTAATGGAGACCCGTTATTTTTAACGGGCGAATACACTAGTAAATTATAATTCCCTAAATGAAATGATGAAAACATAGTACTAGTTATTAGTTAACCCATTCAGGCATGCTATAACTTCTACAATTTTTTTAAGTTTTTATAGTTGAAATACATTACTTTTGTTGTAAATAGACTACAAACACTAAAGATAAAACATTGATTCAGAATATTTTAAACGAGGTACAAAAGAGTGATTTGTCATACTAACCACCATAACGTAATTGCAGAATTCAGACTACTTTGAGATTTTATGGTTGCATTACGTTAATTCGGCTGTAAATAAACTATAAACAAAAAATTGTTACATTTTCTGAATCAGTTTTTTATGCATCATTCTACTAGGTGTTTAAGTAAATAGAGAACTGTGACTGGGCTATAGCACATTGTTTAGGGGGTTAGTCCTACTAACCACGATGACAGAAAGGGTTAATTAGAAAATAGTCCCAATATTTAGCAGAGCTATAGTTTCCCTCAAAAAAGTCTCCAAATGAACTTTGACAACATGGACACACCGCTTTGGAGACTGGGAAATGATGAACATAAGAGTTAAATCATTAATTAGAATTTTAATCCAATTAGATTATTAGACAAGAGTTTTTACATTTTGGAATGTAGGCAAATTATTATGGTATTGAGTATGTCAGTTAAAGCCCATTGATTAATAATTGGCTTACATTTCAAATGGTCAGAACTTTAATTGTACCACTCTCACTCTGCCAAGTAAAATAGTATGGGGAAAAATGGGCTAAAATTGGCTTGTCAGCATTGGCTCAGATTTTTTGTACCATTGTGGCTGGAAGTTTGCTAAATTGCCAGCATCTGAAACATGGTTTGCCAAATTGTCAACAGTCCAGGTAATATAGAATGTCCAAACTCGTCATTTTAATGGAGAGTTTGTGACTGTTATTTTGAGCTCTTCAATTGCAAATGGTGAAAAATATCTAATTTTCTCCTATGCTACAATGTTATTTAACTAATTTTTCTTTGTATGATGCACCATACATTATTTTAAACTAGGTAGGTACCAATTCATGGTTATTTAAGATATCTGGGTAAGTACGAATTATCGGACAGTTCCACATTATTGGTCAAAGAAAAATTATTATTTTGATATTTTCCATTTAAACTGGTGATTTTAATGGGTATTTGTGATACCTGGATACCAATTAAAAATATTAAATGATTTTTTCTTATATGATCGAAAATGTGGAACAACCCTATAATTTGTTCATAACTTATCCTAAATACCTACCTACTTCAATTTATTTAATATTATTCAAATGTATATTGTCTATGATAATAAAGATTAAATAGGTGGTAATAATTTCGATTCTGGTTAAAATGTTGAATATAAGTAGAAATTATAAAGTTATAAAAACGAATGATTAAAATATTTAAATCAGAAGTTTACTAGCTACACAAGTTAGTAAACAAAACAGCTGTCATGATGATGCGCTACGAGTAGATTATTCAATTCAGTTAACTACCTCCCAATCTTTGAATATTATAATAATACAGAATACCTAGTTAACACAAAATACCTTCTATTATAAGTAGGTATAGCTATCAGCTAAATGTTTGAATTTAAGATTTTTCAGTTCTAGACATGTACCGGACGACTGACTGAACTTGTACATGTTTATATCGGCTTAGGTAAGGCAGTTACCGCAGCTAAATTAATGATAACATAGGATTTAATTCATAATCTCTCGCAGCTAAATTAATGGTAACATAGGAATTAATTCAAGATCTCCCGCAGAGATCTCTAATTTCTAAAATTCAATCAAAAACTCCCGCAGAGAGTCTTGGAAAAATGTTCCATATTCTGCAGACTGGGATTCCAGTGTGGAATTGGCTTGGCTCAGAATTTTTGTGAAATTTTGGCTCAAAAATTGGCTTACAATTTTCGAGCCTCTGAAACATGGACTCCATGTACCAGTCTGTATTTGATGTAAAAAATTCCACTGACTTTTTCATAAAGCTGAAAAAAAATTCACCATAAATTTCCAGTAATTTGGCTGATCCACTAACATTTTACCCATTTTTCCACCAAAAAATTAATGGTAACATAGAAATAAATAGCTAAAAATCCACAGACTTTACTAGAATATTATTTTTAATGGGAAAAAATTCCACTGACATGTCGGTGGAATTTACCATGAAATACAGACTGGTCCATGTAATTAAGTTAAGGCTAAGCATGTCCAAACTTTCCATTTTAATGACGAGTTTGTGACAGCTATCTTGAGCCCAGTCTGCAGAATATGGAACATATTTCCAAGACTCTCTGCAGGAGTTATTTTAGAAATTGGAGATCTCTGCGCCTGCCAAGTAGAATAGTATGTCTCATAAACTCGCCATTTGTCTCTCCAGCTCTCTCCAAAATTCAACAAATTCTCTCCAAAATTCAACAAATTCTCTCCAAAATGATCAAATTTTCATAAATTCTCTCCAAAATAACATTGAAGCTGTAGCATAGGAGAAAAATAGATAAAACTCGCCATTTGCATTTGAAGAGCTCAAAATAACTGTCACTGATTCGCCATTAAAATGGCGAGTTTGGACATGCTTTATTACTTGGTGCGCCTGCGGGAGATCCAGACTGGAAAACATAAATTCTAACAGAGTTACTCCTAACTTCATGCATTCCCATTAGTGATGTTAATCATCACAACAAGCCCAATTGTGAAGCATAAATGACTTATTTTACATTAGTTTTCACTGCGGAGATGAAATTTATAAAATAATTTACTGATTTCAGTATTTTTTAAGGTTAAAATGAGTAATTTTTGTTCATTCTAAATTCCTAACAGAGTTACTAGTCAATCTGAAATGAGTTATTATTCCACTCTGGCGGGAGATCATGAATAACCCAAGTAATATAGCATGTCCAAACTCGCCATTTTAATGGCGAGTTTGTGACTGTTATTTTGAGCCCTTCAATTGCAAAGGGCGAGTTTTATCTATTTTTCTCCTATGCTACAATGTTATTTTGGAGAGAATTAATGATAATTTGATCATTTTGGAGAGAATTTGTTAAATTTTGGAGAGAGCTGGAGAGACAAATGGTGAGTTTATGAGACATACTAATTTACTTGGGAATTAACTCCTATGTTACCATTAATTTTGCTGCAGGAGATTTTGAATTAAATCCTATGTTACCATTAATTTAGCTGCGAGAGATTCTGAATCTGAGTCAGAGACTCAGAGAGTAACTCACTCTCAAAATAAAATCTCTGCCGGAGAAGAGACGCATTCTGCAGACTGGGTCTGCAGAATATGGAACATTTTTCCAAGACTCTCTGAGTCTCTGCGCCTGCGGGAGTTTTTGATTGAATTTTAGAAATTGAGCCCTTCAATTGCCCAGTCTGCAGAGTGTGTCTCTTCTCCCGCAGAGACTTTTATTTGAGAGTTACTCTCCGACTCTCAGCACTCAGCAGCAGATTCAGAATCTCCCGCAGCTAAATTAATGGTAACATAGGAATTAATTCAAAATCTCCCGCAGCTAAATTAATGGTAACATAGGAATTAATTCAAGATCTCCCGCAGAGATCTCCAGTTTCTAAAATTCAATCAAAAACTCCCGCAGAGAGTCTTGGAAAAATGTTCCATATTCTGCAGACTGGTCAACCTGACTCATGGTCAATTGCAAATGATGAGAAATTTCTAATTTTCTCCTATATTACAATGTTATTTTGGAGAGAATTTATGATAATTCAATTATGATTATTTTGGAGAGAAATTTTGTTATTATTGGAGAGAGCTGGAGAGACAAATGGAGAGTTTATGAGCCATACTATTTTACTTGGCTATCACTTATCAAGTTATCAGGAGATTCAGGAGACAGGACAGGAGTCACAGGATGACTGCACCAGTAAGAGGTTTCTACATATAAATTAAATTTAAAATTCATGTATCCATATGTTAAATTAAATGTTAGTTAATGGCATTTACTCACAGAATGATTGACACCCCACATGAAGACAGAAAGAAGTGGTTCATTAGCCCTAAACAACTTGACTTTCTGATGTTTCACACGGACATGTTTCTTCTTGAGTTTTGCTGATTTAACTACTGAAGAAGACATTTCTTAACTTTACACAACAACCTACACAATAGAAACTAATTTATCAAACAACTAGTACGTCGTTCATTGCCAAAGTTGGACAAATACAACTTGTTAAAGTTATTTCTCACTGATGATCCGCCTATTATTATTGATGCATAAACGCCATGAAGATTATAAACGTGATAAAGATAGCAACCTACTCGTAATAGAGGTTTCAATGCTATAAAGTCGTGTACGATTCCTTAAGCATGAGGCGAGTCACAGTTCTTGTGAAGAATAGCCAATAATATAAATAATTTAATGAAATAAAATGATAATGTAAAGAATCATACCAACAATCGGTGTCTTTAGAGTATTTAACGTCATCAAAACAATAAATTTACATCAGTTTTGAAACAATTAATATGACACAGCTATACAAACTCATAAGTGGTTGTTTGAATATAAAATAATTAATTGATTTCTTATCTTATTGTAAAATGCAGAGCCTCTTAATTACATTTTCATAATGGTGCTCTGATGACGTCACGCACAAAGAATATTTCAATTGTCATCACTTTATCTATTCTATTAAACAGGTTCTAGGTTCAAAGAGCAATTCCTAAATTATATATATGTTCAATTATTTAATAAGGAGGCAGCCAATTTTCATATTATATTTTTATTGTGGTAATTGGAGTGGTTAAAATACTTAACCTGAGCATATTTAGAATATAAAGATATAACTTTGATAATATTTATGAATATGTACAACTTATCTATATTACGTATTGCTAAATAAATTATCATCAAAAAAATATTTTCTTTGCATCCGGTAATTAAATGATTCGCAATTTTTATTTACTATTTTTGATATATTAATTGGAACCATTGAGTTTATATTTGAATAGTCATTCATGAAAATTAAAATTTATTGTATCTAATAGGTAGGTAGGTATAACCAGTACATTAATTCAAAATAAAATTATAATATTTAAATAAATAGGTTGCCATGTTTTTTGAGAATTATGGTAAGTTCCAAGTTGTCGGACGGTTCCTCATTTCCGAACATATAAAATAATAATAGAAGGTAAATATAAATGATTAAACCTATATGTATTAAATTTTTCTTATATGATCGAAAATCTGGATCCGTCCGATAATTCGGAACTTACCCTACTTCAAAATATGAATCATCAATGTGATTCCTAATTACGTACATTTTATTCATGTGAATATGTGAAATTAATTTGTATATATTATATCTTACGGGAAATATTATGAAGCTGTAAATTAATTAGGTACCAAAATATCATTCCCACTTGATATTTTAGGAATATTCCGACATTATTCCCACCTGATATTTTAGGAATATTCCAACATCATTACCACCTGATATCTTAGGAATATTCCAACATCATTCCCACCTGATATTTTAGGATTATTCCGACATCTTTTCACATAGAATTTTCGGAATATTTCAAGGTATTTCCCACCTGATATTTTCGGAATATTCCAACCTCATTCCCACTTTCTTTCGAATAGGTTAAATCATTAATCAATAGCGAGAAATTGAAGCTTACGAAGCAGTTTAAAAAGTGCTGACTCATGCAAAATAGCAGGTGTTTCAAAATTGGGGAATATAATTGTCTTTGATAGCCGAGGAGAAAAAGAATTTAATTAGTTGGTGTGGTGACTGACATTGAAGAAATTAACAAAAAAACTTTCAGTTAGAATGATAGCAGATACACTGAAGTTAGTACAGAAATAAATATTGATAACACTGTCAAATATTGAATGTGGTAAATGTTGAATATGGTAAATATTGAATATGGTAAATATTGAATATGGTAAATATTGAATATGGTAAATATTGAATATGGTAAATATTGAATATGGTAAATATTGAATATGGTAAATATTGAATATGGTAAATATTGAATATGGTAAATATTAAATATGGTAAATATTGAATATGGTAAATATTGAATATGTTAAATATTCAACATGTTAAATAATAATTTTAAATATGTTTCAAATATTAAATGTGCTCAATTTTAAATATGTCAAAATTTAGATGTTAAATTTTTAGTAGAAATTTACAAGATTTCTTCAAAGTTTAGAAATTATTAAAAAATAAAGACAATAATAGCGGTATTATACACTAGTATAATAAATTGGAATAATTTAAGTTACGGGCCTCCTTCTGGGAACTCTTAATAAATTTATAAACAGGAGAGCAAGTGAGACAACGTAAAGAGTTACCATCCTTCTATTTTTCTTAAGTAGCATTGTACTTCTTTGTTACTTTCGCAGAATGCGGGAAGGTCATATTTCAGCCGTGTTATATTTATTTATTTATTTATCATCTTGTTATTCGCTTAACTGAAAAAGTGTTCAACCAAATTGCCTGAAATTTGGTGAAGCGATTGGTCAATGTCCAGTGACCTGCTGGTAGAATTTTGGGAGTGACCTGGTCAAAGGTCAAGGTCATGGTCATTTATAACTCAAAAAGTATTGAGCCATATTGCATGAAACTTGGTTATTATCCAGTTAGCTGTTTATTGAATTTTAGGAGAGAACACGTCAAAGCGGTGGCGAAGGTATGCGCTCTACCAAGTGCACATAATCTAGTTCTGTATATTTTGTTTAGATTAGTCAAAATTAGGTTTCTGATGATGAATTTTTTATTATTCGAAAGCTCTTTGGAAAAATAGGAGGATGATATAATTATTGCGTTGTTTCATTGGCTTTTAATATTTTAAACTATGTAATATATTATATATAGTAAATTTTTAAGTATGTTAGATATTAAATATACTTAAGTTACACTTTAAATATATGATGAATTTTAGATATGTTTAATATAAAATATGTTTAAATTACAATATTTATAGTTTTAAATATGTTGATTATTAAATGTAACAATTTAAATGAAACATTTAAAACATGCTAAATTTTAAATGTACGTATATGTTTAATTAAAAAAATGTTATATTTTAATATCCTCCCGCGCGAAAAACCGACAAAAAAAATTGATATTTCTGACATACGTTTTCCACCGATTATATAGTACAACTGCTTCTTATAGACTGAAAATTCATACTTCCCCAATAATTAAAAAAAAAAAAAAGCGTTTTCCGGTTTTTGAATCAGTAAAATTATTCCTTTACCAGCGGAACCATTTTGTCACTTGCGCTACTTTCAGCCTCTGTCTTCGGATATGGGTCGGTTTTTCACGCGGAATGGTCTTAAATATGATAAATTTAAATATTTTGTAAAATTTGAAAATACTAAATTTAAAAGGTTAAATTTAAAAATTTAAATTTAAAAATGTTAAATAAAAATATGTTAAATTAAAAATGGTTGTATTTGAAAAATAGTAAATTTAGAAAATGTTAAATCTAAAAAATGTTTAATTTGAAAATTGTTAAATTTGAAAAATGGTAAATTTAATTAAAAATTGTTAAATTTAAAAAATGTTAAATCTAAAAAATGTTAAATCCAAAAAATGTTAAATCTAAAAAATGTTAAATCCAAAAAATGTTAAATCTAAAAAATGTTAAATCCAAAAAATGTTAAATCTAAAAAATGTTAAATCTAAAAAATGTTAAATTTGAAAAAAATGTCAAATTTAAACAATGCAAAATTTAAAAAAAATATATTAAATTTAACAAATGTTATGTTTAAAATATACATCAAATTTAAAATATGTAAAATTTGGAATATGTTTGAAACTAAAGAACGTTAGAACCTCAATTTTATTGGTTACTAGTTTTGATACCTCTTTGAACGATAGTACAAATTGAAATATTGATTCTTTTGACATGTTCAAATTACCTATCAGCAAATTTGAGTGCAGTAAAAAAGCAAGCATAAGGCAGGCCAACACTCCTTTCTTGTTGGTGTTGAGTATGTTTTGGATAGGGTTGCAATCAGCAGTCCGATAACATTTGTGTTGCTCCTCAATTTGCATGTCAAAAGGACTCACACGCTAAAGAACACTCCCTTCAAACTCACCAATTTCCTTTCAGGAGGAATATAAACATTGATATACGTGGTGAATGTGTAGATCAATTCATACAGACTATACGCTGTGTACTTCACTCTATACTCTGTGTACTTCACTCTAAACTGCGTCCATCGCTTTATTGCAGATCACTATTTTGTGAATAATTTTAATAATATTAATCGTACAGTAGTGAAACTTTGGTCACTGGAACATTGCTTCTATGTTAGTATCTTGCTGAAATATTTTTTGAATCCATTAGAAAATTGGAAAGTTATGAACGTTTATGTATTTTGAAGGCATTTTGACTGTCCATCGCTTTATTGCAGCTCTGTGAAAAGGCCAAAAAATGGGCGAGTAACTTCTACCAAGAGGGTAAAAATTGTAACAGGTCCTGCAGAAGGGATGACTCTTCTATTATTAGCTAATGAATTTAGCAGGGATAAGAGAAACATAATTTCTATTGTGGAAGATCCCGATGAGGGATTTGGGTAGTATTCTTTATCCCTCAAAATATGCGAAAACTACCCAGGCAGGATATAAGGCAGCCAAATAACACTAGTGCTTCAATTTTCGACAAGGCTGTCATTGGTTATTCGTCCAAACAGTGTCTTAAATGAGATGACAAGGAACGTGGAGCCCATTTCCAGGCCTCCTATGGACAAGACCCAAAAGGACAAAGGCATTAGATGTACACAGAATTACATTAAAACAAACTTCCCACTTGTTCTTTTAACAGATGAGGAAAGAACCAACCTGGATTGTCTGGATGGATGGGTTAAAGTTTGGATCCTACTGGAGCTGTTTATTCACACTGGTTTCGTCGTCAACAATGAGGCTGTGGCTTTATGTTTTAAGCGGGCATCATTGGTGAAACTTTAATTGGCCCTTTCCGAGTACCAGAGGGTGTAAACCTAACAATCCAATCCTACATTGCCTCTTTTGTTGAGTATTTGTTCCCTTGGCCTAATAGTTTGCAATTATCTCGTTGGCAAAAGATGATTTTCTTGCATTACTTTGCACAATCTCATGCTTGAAGGGTTACAACTTCTTTCCTCACATTTCTGGGCATCAAGTGAGAAACTCTCATGACTTGATTGCCTTGTTCTCTGGTCTTAAGCCCCATTGAGCATTTCTGACCGTTTCATTAGAGACATTACATCAGGACTGTTTTGACGTAAAACCAATCACATCCTTGTCAAAAATGGAGGCACTAGTGTGATTTAGCTGCCTTATGACCTGCTTGCGTATTTTTCGCATATTTCGAGGGGAAATTCTTTTTCTCGTACCCTCATCTCTCCTTGGGTTTGTGTCGGGATTTTCCACAAAAGAAACTATGGTTCTCTTAACCCTTCCAAGTTATAAAAATAAATATAGAAGAGTCCTCCCTTCTGCAGGACCTGCTACAATTTTTACCCTCCCGGTAGAAGTTAATCGCTCATTTTTTGGCCTTTTCACAGAGCTGCAATAAAGCGATGGACAGTTAAAATGCATTCAAAATACATAAACGTTCATAACTTTCCAATTTTATCATGGATTCGAAAAATATTTCAGCAAGATACTAACATAGAAGCAATCTTCCAGTGGCCACAGTTTCACTACTGTACTATAAATATTATTAAAATTATTCACAAAATAGTGATCTGCAATAAAGCGATGGACGCAGTTTATACGCTGTGTACTTCACTCTATACGCTGTGTACTTCACTCTATACGCTGTGTACTTCACTCTCTACGCTGTGTACTTCACTCTATACGCTGTGTACTTCACTCTCTACGCTGTGTACTTCACTCTATACGCTGTGAACTTCACTCTATTCGCTGTGTACTTAACTCTATACGCTGTGTACTTCACTCTATACGCTGTGTACTTCACTCTATTCGCTGTGTACTTCACTCTATTCGCTGTGTACTTCACTCTATACGCTGTGTACTTCACTCTATACGCTGTGTACTTCATTCTCTACGCTGTGTACTTCACTCTATACGCTGTGTACTTCACTCTATTCGCTGTGTACTTCACTCTATACGCTGTGAACTTCACTCTCTACGCTGTGTACTTCACTCTCTACGCTGTGAACTTCACTCTATACGCTGTGAACTTCACTCTATACGCTGTGTACTTCACTCTATACGCTGTGTACTTCACTCTCTACGCTGTGTACTTCACTCTATACGCTGTGTACTTCACTCTCTACGCTGTGTACTTCAATCTATACGCTGTGTACTTCACTCTATTCGCTGTGTACTTCACTCTATACGCTGTGAACTTCACTCTCTACGCTGTGTACTTCACTCTCTACGCTGTGAACTTCAGTCTATTCGCTGTGTACTTCACTCTATACGCTGTGTACTTCACTCTATACGCTGTGTACTTCACTCTCTACGCTGTGTACTTCACTCTATACGCTGTGTACTTCACTCTATTCGCTGTGTACTTCACTCTATACGCTGTGTACTTCACTCTCTACGCTGTGTACTTCACTCTATACGCTGTGTACTTCACTCTATACGCTGTGTACTTCACTCTCTACGCTGTGTACTTCACTCTATACGCTGTGTACTTCACTCTATTCGCTGTGTACTTCACTCTATACGCTGTGTACTTCACTCTATTCGCTGTGTACTTCACTCTATACGCTGTGTACTTCACTCTCTACGCTGTGTACTTCACTCTATTCGCTGTGAACTTCACTCTATACGCTGTGAACTTCTTTCTATTCACTGTGTACTTACTCTATAGGCTGTGTACTTCACTCTATACGCTGTGTACTTCACTCTATATGCTGTGAACTTCACTCTATACTGTGTGCACTTCACTCTATTCGCTGTGTACTTCACTCTATTCGCTGTGTACTTCACTCTATACGCTGTGTACTTCACTCTATATGCTGGGAACTTCACTCTATACGCTGTGAACTTCACTCTATACGCTGTGTACTTCACTGTATTCGCTGTGTACTTCACTCTATACGCTGTGTACTTCAGTCTATTCGCTGTGTACTTCACTCTATTCGCTGTGTACTTCACTCTATACGCTGTGTACTTCACTCTATACGCTGTGTACTTCACTCTATACGCTGTGTACTTCACTCTATACGCTGTGTACTTCACTCTATACGCTGTGTACTTCACTCTATACGCTGTGTACTTCACTCTATACGCTGTGTACTTCAGTCTATTCGCTCTGTACTTCACTCTATTCGCTGTGTACTTCACTCTATACGCTGTGTACTTCACTCTATACGCTGTGTACTTCACTCTATACGCTGTGTACTTCACTCTATACGCTGTGTACTTCACTCTATACGGTGTGTACTTCACTCTATACGCTGTGTACTTCACTCTATACGCTGTGTACTTCACTCTATACGCTGTGTACTTCTTTCTACACGCTGTGTATTTTACTCTATACGCTGTGTACTTCACTCTATACGCTGTGTACTTCTTTCTACACGCTTTGTACTTTACTCTACACGCTGTGTACTTCTTTCTACACGCTGTGTATTTTACTCTATTCGCTGTGTACTTTTTCCTATTCGTTTAGTAAGACCTATTCGTTTAGTTTTATATACGTGGTCGTGTTAAGCGGCGTAATTTGGACTTATATAAGGAGAATTAAAAGTGTTTCTTTAATAAATAGATAATGTTAGGGCTTCTAGGTCTTTCCGCCGAAAACACTTTCGCTGCACGACACTTTCGCCGAAAAAATTACAATTATTTACCTAAACAAGGTATACTTATTTTAAAGTAAAAGACAGTAAAGTATACATTTGAACGAATGTGTGCATGACCACCCACCTCAACCCCCCCCCCCCCCCAACCGGACCGCTAACCTAACCTTAGGTGGACCATATCTATTTATATATATATGTTACATATAGTGTTTTTTTAAATTTTCGGTGAATGTGTATTCGGCGAAAGGGCCGGTCAACCAGTGTTAGGTACTTTAATGAAAAACTTTTATTATTTAAAAAATCTGTAATAATATCATTAAAAAATTTATTTATAGTAAATTGTGTAAAAATCGTAAAAATAAAAAATTGTTACAAAATAAAATGTTATTATGAATAATTATAATTATAAAAAATGAGAAAAAATTGTTAATTAAAAAAAAATTACTATAAAAATTTGTAATTTTGAAAAATTGCATTAATAAAATTTTTCTTCCAAATTTGATAAAATTGAAAAAAACTATAATCGATACTTTTATCAAAGATAGTAGCTACATCATCCGATATTTATCGGTTACTCCAACATATGTATAAATTGCATATCGTTTCTGCGACCTAGGTGATAATTTGATATAATATATACAATAAATAATGTGCAATTGTTACACTATTTAAAAAATAACAATATATTTATATATGAAAAAACTCAAATCAATTAAAGTATTGGGAAATATAACGAATAAATATTCACATTCTTTTATCAGTATTTTAACCCTGAATATAAAAAATATATGCGAATAATATTTAAATTGATATTAGTTTAATCGGATTGAGAAAATGGAATGTACTGACTTTCACAAAAACTCTACGGAAATTGAGAAGAATATTTAAGTTACAATATTTTTTTGTTATTTTCGTGCAGTGGAAATTATTTGAAGTAACTACAACGATATATTATTATCAGTGAACTTTTAAAAAGAAAAAAAAATGAATTAAGAAAATAGAAGAAAATACTATTTTTATTTCAAATTCAATTTTAACTCAAATTTTATTGAAACGAATATTTTATATTCTTATAAATTGATACGCAAATTGAATGTAAGAAAATACCTTCAATATTTTTATAGCAATATACCTGTTGCATGTCTACAATCATTATATTTTTACAGTAAATAAAAGAACAATATTGTGTTTCACAATAGATGTAAATAATAACGAAATGAGTACAGATTCATTAACTAAAATATGTTTAATGTCTTTTCAGTTGTACAAGGGACACACAAATTGAGAGGATCACTCTCTAACGAAAGGTAGAAAGTTGTACCCTTCAGTAGCTATGTGGCTGCGGTGAGAGAAGGAGGTGTCACGGTGCTGCTCCTCACTGATTCTAGTGAAAGAAAGACAATCCTTAATGACTTGAAAACATGCGAATAAACATTGAAAGCAACTTAGAAAAGTATAGTTAAATATACAATGTTGGTAGAATGTTATAATGGTAGGGAAATGGCGTTTGTGTAATGTCCATTTAAAGTGTTTGGTCGTATGTTATGTTTCCATTATAAAATCTAAATGACGTTGATTACAAGGGACTTCATGCACTGATGATAGGGTATGTAGCCTCTAGGATGTAATTGTAGGCCTAGTGTCTGTATCCATGATACGGGCCTATAATGTATGGTCTCTGTATCCATGATACGGTCATTCAGTATCCATATCATCAACATATTTCCTTTCAGTATCCAGACTACGTGCAAAATATTCTTTACTTAGATTATATTTATTGATGGTGTTTGTGGATTTAAATTTCGTGATGGTGTCCCTAAGCATGGGCCTAATGTCTAGTTTGCTCGAATTAGGAATAGGTTTGTCTGATGCAAATAAGAAATTGGAAAGTGGTTTGCTTTCGCATTTTTACTATTTGGTACGGACAAACATCTTCAAGTTTGGTGGCTACTTTTTTATTCATCCGGTGAACATAAAGCAATAAATTTTCAATGTAAAATATATCAATAAGTATTTTTTAATTAAAAATTATCAAACATTTTTTCGATGTAAATATATTAATATTTAATGCTCAGTATAAATACATTCATTTCACTAAAAAAGTCTACACTAAAGACTTTCAAATAAATGTTCATTTTCTTATACAAGGTAATAAATTTGATCACTTACCAATTTTAATAATCCTAATTGAAATAATAATAAGCCTCTCGTTATATTAATTCCAATTAAATGCAAATGCCTAAAATATTTCATAACGAGTATCTAATTAATTCCGAAATATGAAGACCTTGCTATTATTTTGGGCTGAGAAGTTGGCTTTATTTTTGAGTGGATTTGATCCCCGTATTTAAAAGTTTCACTGCAACTCCCTGTAGGTGAGAGAGGGTAATAACTATGCCTTCTAGTGCAGGCATGGACCTTATCATAGCATGGGGTGTAGGTATGAGACCTACACTGTAGGCAATGATGCATGCATTGCATGAACAATAGCCTACATTGTAAGCAATCAAGCCTACACTGTTGATGTTATAACCTACATTGTAGGTAATCAAGTCTACACTGTTTATGTCATAACCTACATTGTAGTCAATCAAGTCTACACTGTTTATGTCATAACCTACATTGTAGGCGATAAAGCATACAGTGTAAATAGTCTAAACTACATTAAAGATAATCAAGCCTACAGTGTAGAAATTCTAGCCTACATTTCATACACATCTAGCCTACACTGTATCTAGCCTACACAGTATACACATCTAGCCTACACTGTATCTAGCCTACACAGTATACATATCTAGCCTACACTGTATCTAGCATACACAGTATACATATCTAGCCTACACAGTATACATATCTAGTCTACACTGTATCTAGCCTACACAGTATACACATCTAGCCTACACTGTATCTAGCCTACACAGTATACATATCTTGCCTACACTGTATCTAGCCTACACAGTATACATATCTAGCCTACACAGTATACATATCTAGTCTACACTGTTTCTAGCCTACACAGTATACATATCTAGTCTACACTGTATCTAGCCTACACAGTATACATATCTAGCCTACACAGTATACATATCTAGTCTACACTGTATCTAGCCTACACAGTATACACATCTAACCTACACTGTATCTAGCCTACACAGTATACATATCTAGTCTACACTGTATCTAGCCTACACAGTATACATATCTAGCCTACACAGTATACATATCTAGTCTACACTGTATCTAGCCTACACAGTATACATATCTAGTCTACACTGTATCTAGCCTACACAGTATACATATCTAGTCTACACTGTATCTAGCCTACACAGTATACATATCTAGTCTACACTGTATCTAGCCTACACAGTATACACATCTAGCCTACACTGTAGGCAATCAAGCCTACACCGCAGGCGGTCTCTGCCCACTAAGTTATTCGCATCGCGTTCGCTCTAAAAAATGTTCCCGAAATGTGACTTACTATCGATACTGATTGGACTTCTTGCAGTTGAATTGGGCCAATCTGCAGCCAATTAGGGACAGAAAGAAGGGGGAATGAGGCTAAGAAATTGACATTAGAACCTTAGAGAAAAGATGGACTCAAAGAAGTTAATCGCAGGAAAAAATAGGAGAGTCAGTTGTAGTAAATTTTGAAAAAGAAATCTACGGATATTGAGTAGGCTATTTCAGTTACTTTTTACTTAGAATGAATTTAGTAACTTTTGTAAAGTGGAAATTATTTAAAATAACTACAATGATGTGTCACTGTTTTTTATTAAATCAATTTTATTGACCAATCACCGTTCGTTACCAATCACCGTTACTTACCAATCACCGTTCGTTACCAATTACTGCTCCTTACCAATCACTGTTCCTCATAATCACCTTTTCTCACCAATCACTGTTTCTTTCCAATCGCCGTTCCATTCCTATCACCGATCCTTACCAATCACCGTTCCTTACCACTCACCATTCCTCATAATCACTGTTCATTTCCACTCACCGTTTCTTACCAATCATCGTTTCTTTCCAATCACCGTTTCTTACCAATCACCGTTTCTTACAAATCACCGTTTCTTACCAATCACCGTTTCTTACCACTCATTAAGTAACCATTGAAATAACTTCTCCTTTAAATTTTCCAGGTCCTCTGAAAATGATTTAATATGACTAAAAAGTAGATTCGTAATTCAATTACTGGGAAGGAGGTTTGCTTGATTCCATTAACCGTTTTCTTCCAATTAAAAGTCCTTTGTGTTCCTCTTGAGAACTTCAACTAATCTACACCACAGTTCAAACGTTTGTATGTCTGTATGTGCGTACTTCAGAGTTCTATTGCTCCAAAAATTCTTATAAAGTTTATGTTGTAATTACTGAAATAAAAGTAATTAGGGATTTGAAAGGATATTTTGAGTGAAAAGATCTGAATAATGAATGCATAATAGTGGAGTTAAAGTTTGACTATAGTTTGGTAAGGTGATACAGTGTCCATACCTGCGTCTACTAGCGACTGTGACGTCAAAATGACACCAATGGTACACAGAAGTTGATACAGTGTCCATACCTACTTCTACTAGCGACTGTGACGTCAAAATGACCTCAATGCTACACAGATGGTGATACAGTGTCCATACCTGCGTCTACTAGCGACTGTGACGTCAAAATGACACCAATGGTATACAGAAGTTGATACAGTGTCCATACCAACTTCTACTAGCGACTGTGACGTCAAAATGACACCAATGGTACACAGAAGGTGATACAGTGTCCATACCTACTTCTACTAGCGACTGTGACGTTAAAATGACACCAATGGTACACCGAAGGTGATACAGTGTCCATACCTGCATCTACTAGTGACTGTGACGTCAAAATGACACCAATGGTACACAGAAGATGATACAGTGTCCATACCTACTTCTACTAGCGACTGTGACGTCAAAATGACACCAATGGTACACAGAGGGTGATACAGTGTCCATACCTGCTTCTACTAGCGACTGTGACGTCAAAATGAAACCAATGGTACACAGAAGGTGATACAGTGTCTATACCTACTTCTACTAGCGACTGTGACGTCAAAATGACACCAATGGTACACAGAAGGTGATACAGTGTCCATACCTACTTCTACTAGCGACTGTGACGTCAAAATGACACCAATGGTACACAGAAGGTGATACAGTGTCCATACCTGCTTCTACTAGCGACTGTGACGTCAAAATGACACCAATGGTACACAGAAGGTGATACAGTGTCCATACCTGCTTCTACTAGCGACCGTGACGTCAAAATGACACCAATGGTACACAGAAACACAGAAGGTGATACAGTATCCATACCAACTTCTACTAGCGACTCTAACGTCAAAATGACACCAATGGGACATTCATTACATTGAATCAAAGTTACGTCTAAGAACTGGTTTTATTTCAGAATATTTGACGAGAGAAGTGAATTACTACCTCATCAAAATCAAGTGTTTATATGAATCTATTACTGACCATATTGCATATCTTAAAGATAGCAAATACCGAATAACTTAAAAGGTAGCTAGTTATAATAAGCAAGTAGGGCGTATAAACACCCCCACTTCTTATTGTTAGTCTTAGAGGGGTTGTTTATAGCTGTCTCTACCCTAATGATGTTGAAGCACTCGATACTTTCAGTCGGTTAGAGCATCCTCAAGCACCCCCCTGCCCCCCCCCTCCTCCACTTCAATTCACTAATTAGGAAGTCTAATTCAATGAATGTGTCGAGAAGTTATAATGAAATAATCATCAAATCCGACCCCCACTGATTGATGTTAATAGAACCATCGGGGCAGCTAATTGATGGCACACAGCAACCATACGTCTGTCTAACACCACATATCACGCATGTTTAATACCGTCTGTACTGGTGTATGTAAATGTGTAGGGTAACTTACGAATTATCGGTCAGTTTCACATCTTCGGTCATATAAGAAAAAAACATATTATAACTGTTATTTTATTTGTGTTTAAATCGGTATCCATGACACCTTCAGGTATCATGGATACCGATTATAATAAAAATAAAATAATAATTGTAAAATAGCTTTTTCTTATATAAACGAAGATGTGAAACTGACCGATAATTCGTAATTTACCCTATGTATTATCGTAGAAAAGTGTATCCGAAAAAATTAATTGAA
The DNA here is from genome assembly GCA_947561585.1 of Caprella mutica. NCBI lineage: Eukaryota > Metazoa > Arthropoda > Malacostraca > Amphipoda > Caprellidae > Caprella > Caprella mutica. The sequence continues at coordinate 95,821 of CANNZV010001451.1, read as the reverse complement.
CAGTTTACTAATTTCACATTTCTAGAAGAAACTTAATTAATTATAATGGTTGTATATATTTTGAATTTGACCTGGGTACACGAAGACAAATTTGGAAGGTTTGAAATGAATAAGGAAATGTGGAAACTGTGACTTAATATATTAGCATCATGCGGAGACTGTTTTCTCTGACATTATATGTTAATGAATGATGTAATGTGTAGAATATATCATTTAATATCGGTGCTTCTAAAGAGAACAGAATATTTAAAGGGACATTTCTGTTTGAAAATATTTAAACCAGTTACCATTAATAGTTAATTTTGTGGTAAATTGCTAATAATATAAATATTCTATAGTTATAGTAAGTAACTAGTGTATCTGTGATACGAATAATATTTTAAATATTCTATAGTTATAGTAAGTAACTAGTGTATCTGTGATACGAATAATATTTTAAATATTCTATAGTTATAGTAGGTAACTAGTGTATCTGTGATACGAATAATATTTCAAATATTCTATAGTTATAGTAAGTAACTAGTGTATCTGTGATACGAATAATATTTTAAATATTATATAGTTATAGTAGGTAACTGGTGTATCTGTGATACGAATAATATTTTAAATAATATATAGTTATAGTAGGTAACTGGTGTATCTGTGATACTAATAATATTTTAAATATTATATAGTTATAGTAAGTAACTAGTGTATCTGTGATACTAATAATATTTTAAATATTATATAGTTATAGTAGGTAACTGGTGTATCTGTGATACGAATAATATTTTAAATATTATATAGGTTTAGTAAGTAACTAGTGTATCTGTGATACGAGTTTAACAAAAAAGTTTAACCGTAATTATTCTTTTATACTGTAACTAAGATACTGTCAGTAAAATGTAAGTATATACTATTTATTTCGAAAAAAATTAGATACAGGGAGTTTATTTAATTACTTTTTACGTAGAAAATTAGTTAATATGATTAAGACATTTTCTTATACGATTATTGACTTTCTGGAAGGAGGAAATATGTGTCAATTGGGATATGAAAATATATTTCAAATTAAAACTGGCACTCAATGGAGCGCATACCTTCGCCGCCGATTATAAATGACCTTTACCATCTAATAATCTTTGAGGTATAAATGACCTTGATATTAACATTTGACCCGTTCGCTCCCAAAATCTGATAAACTTCTTCCTGGATAATGAATAATCGTCCCATCAAATTTTAGGTGATTTGGTTGAGTACTTTTAAGTTTTAAAAGACTTTGACCTTGACCTTTGACCGGATCGCTCCGAAAAGTTCATCAGATGGTAACTGGACATTGACCAACTATCCCACTATTTGGTTGAATATTTTTTTAGTTACAGAGTTATAATTGAGCTTGACCTTGACCTTTGTCCAGATCGCTTCCAAAATTCTACCAGCAGGTTCCCGTACATTTATGAATCGTCCCATGAAATTTCAGGCAATTTAGTTGAATACTTTTTAGTTATGCAAATAACAAGATGATAAATAAATAAATGCCAGCTAAAATATTACCTTCCACAAATTTGCGAAGGTAATGAAAATAATAACATGAAATGTTAGATTGTGGAAGTTTAAATTTTTATTGTATTTAAAAAGTTGGTTTGACGAAAGAAATTGGTATGGAATTATAAAAAAGATGAGAGTCACAGTGAAGTGAGTCAAGAGTCACAGTCAAGTGAGTCAGGAGAGTCACAGTCAAGTGAGTCATAAGAGTCACAGTATAGTGAGTCAAGAGAGTCACAGTGAAGTGAGTCAAGAGAGTCACAGTGAAGTCAGTCATAAGAGTCACAGTAAAGTGAGTCAAGAGAGTCACAGTGAAGTGAGTCATAAAAGTCACAGTAAAGTGAGTCATGAGAGTCACAGTCAAGTGAGTCAAGAGAGTCACAGTGAAGTGAGTCAAGAGAGTCACAGTCAAGTGAGCCAAGAGAGTCACAGTCAAGTGAGTCATGAGAGTCACAGTGAAGTGAGTCAAGATAGTCACAGTGAAGTGAGTCATGAGAGTCACAGTGAAGTGAGTCATGAGAGTCACAGTGAAGTGAGTCATGAGAGTCACAGTGAAGTGAGTCAAGAGAGTCACAGTCTAGTGAGTCAAGAGAGTCACAGTCAAGTGAGTCAAGAGAGTCACAGTCAAGTGAGTCAAGAGAGTCACAGTGAAGTGAGTCATAAGAGTCACAGTGAAGTGAGTCATAAGAGTCACAGTCAATTGAGTCATGAGAGTCACAGTCAAGTGAGTCAAGAGAGTCACATTCAAGTGAGTTACAGTCAAGTGAGTCAAGAGTCACATCACAATAACATCAAATGACTCTTTTTTTTCTGAGGCAAAATCTAATTTCAGTGTCGAACTCAAAGGACATCACTGTATATTTAACTTACAGTGCATCCTTAGGGTATCCTGAGGGTATCCTTGGGGTATCCTTGGGGTATCGTTAGTGTATTCTTAGTGTATCCTTAGGGTATCCCTAGTGTATCCTTAGTGAATCCTTAGGGTATCCTTAGTGTATCCTAAGGGTATCCTTAATGTATCCTTAGTGTATCCATGGGGTATTCTTAGTGTATCCTTAGTGTATCCTTAGTGTATCCTTAGTGTATCCTTAGTGTATCCTTAGTGTATCCTTAGGGTATCCTTAGGGTATCCTTAGTGTATCCTTAGGGTAACCCTAGTGTATCCTTAGTGAATCCTTAGGGTATCCTTAGTGTATCCTTAGTGTATCCTTAGTGTATCCTTAGGGTATCCCTAGTGTATCCTTAGTGAATCCTTAGGGTATCCTTAGGGTATCCTTAGTGAATCCTTAGGGTATCCTTAGTGTATCCTTAGTGTATCCTTAGTGTATCCTTAGTGTATCCTTAGGGTATCCCTAGTGTATCCTTAGTGAATCCTTAGTGTATCCTTAGGGTATCCTTAGTGTATCCTTAGGGTATCCCTAGTGTATCCTTAGTGAATCCTTAGGGTATCCTTAGTGTATCCTTAGTGTATCCTTAGGGTATACTTAGTGTATCCTTAGTGTATCCTTAGTGAATCCTTAGGGTATCCTTAGTGTATCCTTGGGGTATCCTTCAATTTTTTAATTAAGGTATTTCTCAAAGTCTTCATTAGGGTATCCTTCAAGGTATTCCTTATGGTATTCCAAGGTATCCTTAAAGTATCCTTCAGTATTTCTTTGGCTATCCTACAGTGTACATTTGGATTCTAGATAATTCCTACAAATTTACTTTCAATAGCCTACAATTCGATCAGAATTATTTCTATTTTCACCATTGTAGATTAGGCATTGAAAAAAAATCATATGCGAACGTGTGGTAAAGTCCTTTCTCTTTAAATCAAATACAAAGGTCAGTAGTAATATAAAAATATCCTGAGTTATAAATTAAACGATTTGAATTATTATAATGTAGTTGTATCAGATACAAACGGCATCGGGTTGAACCAATTTAATTAAATGGCAGTAAAAAGTTCACAGGACTTCACAGGGGCTCTCAAACGGCCCATTGCACCATTAGGGGTCTCTATTTAAACTGTAGGACCCTTTGGAGGTCCCAGGGATATCCTTACATCCTGTAGGATAACTAAAACTATGAAATGTTAATAACAATTCCCTGCATCGATACTCTAATAAAAGATTTTTTTTTATGAGCTTTTTGTGAGGTTGCCATAACAATATCATGTATTTTGCGAACTCTAATGCATGTAGCGACATCTTTTAGATTACTCTAAAGAATCATGTCAAAAGGAAACAGAAATACATGACAAACTTTATTCGAAGGAATGGCTACTGTTTTAGCATGTTTTACATGTGTTCTTGATAGTGGAATAGTGCACATAGAAAATAATGAGAAGAGGAAAAGTCTTTGACTCGGTATAGGGGTTATAAAAACTATATAAAATGATCTAAAGGCTATTATGTTAGTAAATTGAATAGAAATTCAACCTTATGCTAAATAAAATAGGAAATAACTTCAGTGGAATAAAATATTCTATGTTTCTGTACAGTTTAAAAACTTTAAATAATAATATACATTTGGATTAATTACAAAGTAATTTTCTTTTCCGTAATACAGCAGAGTTAGTTTTTATTTAGTGAAGTGTTTTGTATTCTTCCCCTTTAATTACCGTCTGCTTGACATCAAAAGTAAGGGAGTTGACTTGGATAGAGTGTTAAAACCTTTGACGTCATGTGACGTCATACTCTTACGCCATATACTCTTTACAGGATTCTTCAACATGATTCTACAACATGATTCTACAACAGGATTCTACAACAGGATTCTCCAACAGGATTTTTACTTGCGGCGGACACTTGGCCGAAGGACAATTGGCTGACAGTAGACTTGGCGAAAATTGGACCGGACAGTCATTTGGCTGAAAGACTTTCATTCAATGTAAATCTATATTACAAACTGCAGCCTTGGATTATATTGATTATAATTTCCATCGAATTTAAAGTTATTTTATAAAAAGGAAATCAAATTCTAATATGTACATAATGCGTATCCATATTACGAGCTGCAAGCATATATTGCTCAACAATTTGAATTTTTTCCTAATCATGTATTTCATCGCAAATAAAAGGAGTGAAAAAAGCTTCTCTTCATACTTTTGAACTTGTTATCATTGGTTATTATATTATTTGAAGTTACTATTTTTATTATATGTAATAAATAATATTACAATCCAATTTTTTCAGGATAAAGATATTTCAGCCAAATGTTCATCAACAGATTGATTTTTCTACATTATTCTCCAACTTGACTCTTCCTTACGTTTCAAAGTGAGAGGACAATTCCCAGTAACTGTAAATAAGGGCCAAAGTTCGATATTTATTGGGGGGGGGGGGGGGGAATAACATGTCATTCGAATACAACAAAACCTAACTCTTGAATATTAATTTGTCACAAAGGCAGAAATTGGTCTACAATGGGCTTGATTTTATTGAAGAAAATATTTGTAGATTTAGGGTAAGTTCCGAATTGTCGGTCAGTACTACATCTTCCGTGATCTTCGGACATAGAAGAAAAAACAATATAAAAATTATTATTCTTACAGAGTGCTATCTAATAATAATTTTTATATTGTTTTTTCTTATATGACCGAAGATGTAGTACTGACCGATAATTCGTAACTTACCCTAACATGCATTTCCCCCTCCCTATCTCCAAGTAGATCACTACTTCTTTTTCCCCTACAGGGAGTTATAAATGCCCCCTCTCTGGTGTACCCGTGCCGTCAAAATCCCTCTACTTTGAGAGAGAGAGAGAGAGAGAGTTATCATCTCTAAAGTTTATCCTTTGCTCTCAAGTTTCTAATCCTTAGAAGAGGTGATAGAAATAATAAAGGACATTAGCCAGGGTTCAATAAAGGTCCTAACCATATCTAGATGCAGTCTAAACAGTAGGAAATTTAATTTAAAATATAAAATTTTAGCAAATTCTATAACGTCCAAAGAAAACATTTAAAATATTAAATTAAATTGAACAAAAATGTATCACTGATACCTACAACTAACAAAATGTTGTTAATCATATATTGGTATCACAGATACAGTGCTGTAGATACAGTTAACAACAGATACTGTGTTATTCCTACCTAATTGATACTGTTACCTCTTCATAGTGTTATTCCTTCCTGATGGATACTTTTACCTCTTCACAATGTTATTCCTACCTGATGGATACTGTTACCTCTTCACAGTGTTATTCCTACCTGATAGATACTGTTACCACTTCTGTCCCAAATGGTATGTCATACGTCTGGCAGTATTGAACATACTATAAACCTATTGTGTTAACAGTGACGGCACAAACTTGTGGTAACTATCACCTACTTTATTTAGCTCTCTAATTTTAAAGTACTTTAGTACAATGGACTTTCTATCCAAATTATTGATTACTCTTTTTAAAGCTTATTGTTTACAATATTAAAGTTGCACATAGACAATGTAAGGATAGGTACATTGAAGTACCATTGGCACAGAAACGTAGGTACATTCATCTCTATAGTTTGTTGTAGCTGAACAAACTATGTCACTACTATTATTGCTTACTCAGCTATTTGCTGGAGTTATGTACCATCGGTGACATTAATAGACTGTACTATGAGTGAAGAGAGAGTGGTGCACATGTTCCATCACCACAAAGAGTGGTGCACATGTACCATCACCACAAAGAGTGGTGCACATGTACCATCACCACAAAGAGTGGTGAAAATGTATGTCCGTATCCTATATGCATGTAACCCTGTATCCTAGATACATGAACTCCCGTATCCTAGATACATGTACCCCCGTATCCTAGATATAGTTTCAGTGTACAGTGCCATGTTCCTTCAATAAAATTGAATATTCATATCAGCTATCGTGTGATGACTACACACAGTTTAGAGTGTTAGTTACGGTGGCTAATACGTGAATAAAATGGTGTATGTGCGTAACTACTGTCTGTATATGTTCCGCGCAATTTGCCGATTCCCACAATCTCGAGAATGAGCTACGCGTTCTTAGTCTCATGTCCCAAGCATGCGTTAATAACCTCATTTATTTTTTAATGAAATCGAATACCTAAAAAAAATGTGTAATCAATATCATAATGAATTAAATTAAGGTATTTACGCACGTTTGGCATTAAGGGGTTAAAAATGCGCAGCGCATTCTTGAGATTATGCAGATCGGCAATTTGTGCGTAACATGTTTATTAATCATTACCCCACTGATAAATGTTGATGCCATGTTTCAATTATTTATCAGTTCAATAACAACGAAATGACGAAGTTCCGTCAAACGTAAATCTAATTGGATTCCAATTCTCTATTATTCGAATATATCTAATTGAACTGGATAGTTACTTGTCTAAATATTGAAATTGAGTTATGATGGTATTAATGGAGTGATAGTGTCATACTATCTATGATGGAGTGATAGTGTCATACTATCAATGATGGAGTGATAGTGTCATACTATCTATGATGGAGTGATAGTGTCATACTATCTATGATGGAGTGATAGTGTCATACTATCTATGATAGAGTGATAGTCTCATGCTATCTATGATGGAGTGATAGTCTCATACTATCTATGATAGAGTGATAGTCTCATACTATCTATGATAGAGTGATAGTGTCATACTATCTATGATGGAGTGATAGTGTCATACTATCTATGATGGAGTGATAGTGTCATACTATCTATGATGGAGTGATAGTGTCATACTATCTATGATGGAGTGATAGTGTCATACTATCTATGATAGAGTGATAGTGTCATACTATCTATGATAGAGTGATAGTGTCATACTATCTATGATAGAGTGATAGTGTCATACTATCTATGATAGAGTGATAGTCTCATGCTATCTATGATGGAGTGATAGTCTCATACTATCTATGATAGAGTGATAGTCTCATACTATCTATGATAGAGTGATAGTGTCATACTATCTATGATGGAGTGATAGTGTCATACTATCTATGATGGAGTGATAGTGTCATACTATCTATGATGGAGTGATAGTGTCATACTATCTATGATGGAGTGATAGTGTCATACTATCTATGATGGAGTGATAGTGTCATACTATCTATGATGGAGTGATAGTGTCATACTATCTATGAGATGATGGAGTGGTAGTGTCATACTATCTATGATGGAGTGATAGTGTCATACTATCTATGAGATGATGGAGTTAGCTCACCAATGAGCATTAACATTGTCAGTATAGTGAAAAATAGTCTATGACCAAAAATGACTTGATGCAATGTAATATATAAACCATTGGTGTCATTTTGACGTCAGAGTCACTAGTAGAAGTAGGTATGGACACTGTATCACCTTCTGTGTACCATTGGTGTCATTTTGACGTCAGAGTCACTAGTAGAAGTAGGTATGGACATTGTATCACCTTCTGTGTACCATTGTTGCCATTTTGACGTCAGAGTCGCTAGTAGAAGTAGATATGTACACTGTATCACCTTCTGTGTACCATTGTTGCCATTTTGACATCAGAGTCGCTAGTAGAAGTAGGTATGGACACTGTATCACCTTCTGTGTACCATTGGTGTCATTTTGACGTCAGAGTCGCTAGTAGAAGTAGGTATGGACACTGTATCACCTTCTGTGTACCATTGGTGTCATTTTAACGTCACAGTCGCTAGTAGAAGTAGGTATGGACACTGTATCACCTTCTGTGTACCATTGGTGTCATTTTAACGTCACAGTCGCTAGTAAAAGTAGGTATGGACACTGTATCCCCTTCTGTGTACCATTGGTGTCATTTTAACGTCAGAGTCGCTAGTAGAAGTAGGTATGGACACTGTATCACCTTCTGTGTACCATTGGTGTCATTTTGACGTCAGTGTCGCTAGTAGAAGTAGGTATGGACACTGTATCACCTTCTGTGTACCATTGGTGTCATTTTGACGTCAGAGTCACTAGTAGAAGTAGGTATGGACACTGTATCACCTTCTGTGTACCATTGGTGTCATTTTAACGTCACAGTCGCTAGTAGAAGTAGGTATGGACACTGTATCACCTTCTGTGTACCATTGGTGTTATTTTGACGTCAGAGTCGCTAGTAGAAGTAGGTATGGACACTGTATCACCTTCTGTGTACCATTGGTGTCATTTTGACGTCAGAGTCGCTAGTAGAAGTAGGTATGGACACTGTATCACCTTCTGTGTACCATTGGTGTCATTTTAACGTCAGAGTCGCTAGTAGAAGTAGGTATGGACACTGTATCACCTTCTGTGTACCATTGGTGTCATTTTGACGTCAGAGTCGCTAGTAGAAGTAGGTATGGACACTGTATCACCTTCTGTGTACCATTGGTGTCATTTTGACGTCAGGGTCGCTAGTAGAAGTAGTTATGGACACTGTATCACCTTCTGTGTACCATTGGTGTCATTTTGACGTCAGAGTGGCTAGTAGAAGTAGGTATGGACACTGTATCCCCTTCTGTGTACCATTGGTGTCATTTTGACGTCAGGGTCGCTAGTAGAAGTAGTTATGGACACTGTATCACCTTCTGTGTACCATTGGTGTCATTTTGACGTCAGAGTGGCTAGTAGAAGTAGGTATGGACACTGTATCCCCTTCTGTGTACCATTGGTGTCATTTTGACGTCACAGTCACTAGTAGAAGTAGGTATGGACACTGTATCACCTTCTGTATACCATTGGTGTCATTTTAACGTCACAGTCGATAGTAGAAGCAGGTATGGACACTGTATCATCTTGCCAAGCCGTAGTATCACATATAATTATAATTAATTTCGTAATAGTTAGGTAATATACTGCATATTTTAATCACTCTTAATTTCTGTCCGATTCTCATCATTATTAATAATGATTCTAACCAATAATCTTTTTCCATTCGTCTCGTTACATGTATTTTTTCTTCCTCAGTTTGCTCATGCAAGAATAGTTCTTATGCACTACACCGCAAGATCGTGAATTGCTTAAACATAACTAGGTTTGCAAGAACAATATTGATTTTAGATATACGGCTTCACAAAAGATGTTCTAAAATGTTTAACGGGAATAAAAAGAAAGATGATGTGAATGTTCTTCACCGTAAGAGTTCATAACGGATGAACTATAATTAGTACATTAATAATTAAAAAATAACAATATACTGTATTGGTAAATAACAATATATGGTTATTTAACCATACATTGTTAAATAACCATATATTGTTAAACAACCATATATTGTTTAATAACCATATATTGTTAAACAACCATATATTGTTAAATAACCATATATTGTTTAATAACAATATATTGTTTAATAACCATATATTGTTTAATAACAATATATTGTTTAATAACAATATATTGTTTAATAACCATATATTGTTTAATAACCATATATTTTAAATTAAACACCTGAATAATATAACGGTATATTATATCAACATCTGAATAATATACTGACATATGAAGGAAATAAAATATACCATATCATTAATATGCAAACTAATTCAAGCAGAGTAAAAATAACCGACGCGAATTGAAATCTCACCTACGCAAATCAAGTCGAACAATTTCGACCATTTGATTTACTTGATGGAAAGAAGATTCGACCAAATTTAACAGAATCGACCAAATTGAATGAAGTCGATCAAATTTATTAGTGTCGACCAAATTTAGTGAAGTCGACCAAATTTAACGGAATCGACCAAATTGAATAAAGTAGAACAAATTTATTAGTGTCGACCAAATTTAGTGAAGTCGACCAAATTTTACAGAGTCGACCAAATTGAATAAAGATGATCAAATTTAGTAAAGTAGACTAAATTTATCAGTGTCGATCAAAGTCAATAAAGTCGACCAATTATAACAGAATCAACCAAATTTAATGAATTGACTAAACTATACGAAGTCGAACAAAATAAATATACTAGATGATATTCAAAAAAGTCGACTGAATTTAATAAAATAAATAAATTGAATATTCATAGTTGACCAAATTAATAAAAATCGAACAAATTTCATTGAAATCATCATTGTAGGTCAAATAAACAGTTTCATTTCAGGATGGAAAATAATGTAAATATCACGTGGAATATAGTTATACCTCCCACGTTTACCACGTGGTATATAGTTATACCTCCCACGTTTACCACGTGGAATATAGTTATACCTCCCACGTTTACCACGTGGAATATAGTTATACCTCCCACGTTTACCACGTGGTATATAGTTATACCTCCCACGTTTACCACGTGGTATATAGTTATACTTCCCACGTATACCACGTGGTATATAGTTATACCTCCCACGTATACCACGTGGTATAGATTTATACTTCCCACGTATACCACGTGGTATAGAGTTATACTTCCCACGTATACCACGTGGTATAGAGTTATACTTCCCACGTATACCACGTGGTTTAGAGTTATACTTCCCACGTATACCACGTGGTATAGAGTTATACTTCCCACGTATACCACGTGGTATATAGTTATACCTCCCACGTATAGCACGTGGTATACAGTTATGCCTCCCACGTATACCACGTGGTATACAGTTATACTTCTCACGTATACCACGTGGTATAGAGTTATACTTCCCACGTATGCCACGTGGTATATATTAATACCTCCAACGTATACCACGTGGTATAGAGTTATACTTCCCACGTATACCACGTGGTATAGAGTTATACCTCCCACGTATACCACATAGTATATAGTTATACCTCCCACGTATACCACGTGGTATATAGTTATACCTCCCACGTATACCACGTGGTATATAGTTATACCTCCCACGTATACCACGTGGTATATAATATCTCTTGTTTTAATTGGTATCCATAAAACCAGCAGGTATCATGGATACTAAATAAAATAAGAGATATATAATACTAATTATTATTCGTATATCTTTTCCTTATATCATCGAAAATGTGGAACTGTTCGATAACTTGGAACTTACCCTAGTCTATACTGTAGAACACACTCACACATACTATATACATACATACACATACTATACACACACATACACACACATACATACATACACATACACATACTATATACATACATACGCATACTATACACACATACACACGCATACATACATACATACACACATACTATATACAAATATAGAATCATTGCAGTAATTCAAGCGACAAATTGTGTTATAGTGAATTCACGCTTGAGTTGCCGCTAGTACTTAGATTTGATGGTACCTATTATTACTTGATAGTACCTATCATTACTTGCCTGATAGTAGCTATTACTATAGGTAATAGTACCTATTACTCACCACAATGAGGTGGTTAGGTATTAACCACATATACCTTTGGTAGATAAGGTTATTGTGTATGTATGTAGATGTGGTACTGTGCAATAACATGACACTAGTTGGGGAAAATATCACCTAATTCATAATGTTTGTATTATTTAAATAAAAAAATATCGTCAATATTAATTTTCTTAAATAAAATTAATATTTATTTTAATATTAATTTGACTTTAAAATAATTAAGCGTGAACGTATGAAAAACTATTTTATTTTATCATAAAACATATTCAGAAGAAATAATATTTTCTGTTTCTTTTCATTATTTTAATTGTACCACATAAGAGACACTACATAGTGAAGACTAAATTATAATAATGATATCGATAACTAATTGCAAAATACACACTGTAAAAACACTCACAATTACTTCATTCTTTACAATAGTTCTTATTTTCAAACACAATAGAAAAATGCAAACTCTTTTTTTCTAATTTTCTTTACATCGTTTCATAAAAATAGTGAATTAACGTAATTAAATAATAGAAATGGATTGCAATTAATACCTGGGATATATTGCCGTATAAAATAAAACAACTCTCCCTTGTATATTAATATCTTTTAATATAACAAAGTGAAAAATATATTGGAAACATTTCAGAGCATAGATATTATTGATGAATTCATACTAGTGTATTTGCCCGTTAAGAATAACGTGTTCTCAATAGTATCAATATTTGTAACTAGTGTACTTGCCCGTTAAGAATAACGTGTTCTCTATAGATCAATATTTGTAACTAGTGTACTTGCCCGTTAAGAATAACGTGTTCTCAATAGTATCAATATTAGTAACTAGTGCACTTGCCTGTTAAGAATAACGTGTTCTCAATGGTATCAATATTTGTAACTAGTGTACTTGCCCGTTAAGAATAACGTGTTCTCAACAGTATCAATATTTGTAACTAGTGTATTTGCCCGTTAAGAAAAACGTGTTCTCAATAGTATCAATATTTGTAACTAGTGTACTTGCCCGTTAAGAATAACGTGTTCAATATTTTCGTAATTTAACTATCCACACTTCTGGTTCCTCAGATTTATCTAAAGTTATTAATTGAATAATGACGATAATATTAAAAGCATAGAGTATATAAATTTAATGACTGAAAAACTAACTCTGTAGATTTTTAGTCAATTCTATTTTTAGTAAATGGAATCATTTATTTATCCGTGCTAATATTTGGTTGAATATAATTATTTAACTGTATTTCTGAACGTTATGGGATACTATTATTTTTTTATCTATTTATGTATACCGTATCTAGTATACCATGTCTAGGATACTGTATCTAGTATACTGTATCTAGTATACCGTATCTAGTATACCATGTCTAGGATACTGTATCTAGTATACTGTATCTAGTATACTGTATCTAGTATACTGTATCTAGTATACTGTATCTAGTATACTGTATCTAGTATACTGTATCTAGTATACTGTATCTAGTATACTGTATCTAGTATACTGTATCTAGTATACTGTATCTAGTAAACTGTATCTAGTATAATGTATCTAGTATACTGTATCTAGTATACTGTATCTAGTATACTGTATCTAGTATACTGTATCTAGTATACTTTATCTAGGATACCGTATCTAGGATACTGTATCTAGTATACTGTATCTAATATACTGTATCTAGTATACTGTATCTAGTATACTGTATCTAGTATACTGTATCTAGTATACTGTATCTAGTATATTGTATCTAGTATATTGTATCTAGTATACTGTATCTAGTATACTGTATCTAGTATACTGTATCTAGTATACTGTATCTAGTATACTGTATCTAGTATACTGTATCTAGTATACTGTATCTAGTATACTGTATCTAGTATACTGTATCTAGTATACTGTATCTAGTATACTTTATCTAGGATACCGTATCTAGGATACTGTATCTAGTATACTGTATCTAATATACTGTATCTAGTATACTGTATCTAGTATACTGTATCTAGTATACTGTATCTAGTATACTGTATCTAGTATATTGTATCTAGTATATTGTATCTAGTATACTGTATCTAGTATACTGTATCTAGTATACTGTATCTAGTATACTGTATCTAGTATACTGTATCTAGTATACTGTATCTAGTATACTGTATCTAGTATATTGTATCTAGTATACTGTATCTAGTATACTGTATCTAGTATACTGTATCTAGTATACTGTATCTAGTATACTGTATCTAGTATACTGTATCTAGTATACTGTATCTAGTATACTGTATCTAGTATACTGTATCTAGTATACTGTATCTAGTATATTGTATCTAGTATACTGTATCTAGTATACTGTATCTAGTATACTGTATCTAGTATACTGTATCTAGTATACTGTATCTAGTATACTGTATCTAGTATACTGTATCTAGTATACTGTATCTAGTATACTGTATCTAGTATACTGTATCTAGTATACTGTATCTAGTATACTGTATCTAGTATACTGTATCTAGTATACTGTATCTAGTATACTGTATCTAGTATACTGTATCTAGTATACTGTATCTAGTATACCGAATCATAGATAATTTTACCAGTAACGGATGTGCGAAACACAAACAGGATTAAAATACAGATATCCTTTTCCCTTGAGTGACAATCAATAAGAAATATCGTCTGAGACGGAGGACTTACCGATGCCATTTATTGTTTCAAATCTAATTGGCTTTTCGTTATTTTCACTCCGGTTTTTCGGACAGTGGGGTTTGAATTACGGCGTTGTTATCAGACCTTAAACCGAGCAAAACAATGTCATCAGGACATTGGCAAAAGAAATCGGCTGCAACTAATGTTCTTTAGTATGCACAACAACAAAGGTCATGATTTGGATTATAGCAACACAGAGTGAAGCTCCCTGGTTAGTACCCCGGGTACAGCTGAACACTACAATGAGATTTTTTAAATTTAGTTAAACTGGATTTAAAACAGACGATTACGTATGAAAGCAAAACGGGCTCGAGTAGAGGGTACACCTTCGCCACCGCTTATAAATGACCTTGGCCATCCTATATTCCTTAAGTTATAAATGACCTTGACCTTTCCCCAAATCTAATAAAATTGTTCAGGCAATTTGGTTGAATTTTTTTCGTGTTATGCAAACAATAAGATTACAAGTAAATCCAACTAAAACGTAACCTTCTGCAATTTTGCGATGGTCATAATTAAAAATGATATAAATTATAGAGTTAGGACTTAATTCGTCTTTCTTTTCACGCGGGAAAGCTCTTAAGAAAATCTTTCGTGAGTTAATGTAATTAAAGAGTAAGTAAAACTGATGGCCTCTGCCGCGACTATAGGCTGTGGTAAGCGAAAAAAAATAGTGGAAATGGGTAGAAACTTACGAATTGTGTAGTTCATTGAAACTGTTTAGAATATGTGATGAGAAGACGATACTGTTTACTTATTCGTGAAAGTTACTAATGCAAATGGAGCTAAAATATTAATAACTATATTCATCACAGCCCTTGTAGCTTATTGACTTTTACTGTAACTTATGCATCCTCTTATGTAGGGGTATGTTACGAATTATCGAACGGTTCCACATTTTCGATAATGTAAAAAGTATATAATGATCATTATTTAACTTATATTTTAATGGGTATCCTTGATACCTGCAGGTATCATGGATACCAATTAAAATAAAAGTTAAATAATGAAAATTAAATACTTTTTCCATGATCGAAAATGTGGAACCGTTCGATAACTCATCACATATAATGCAAATGAGAAATATATGCCTAATTACATGTATCAAAGAAATTTATTAAGAGCATATTAGTGCAATGTTTCATTATTCTTTGTAGAAACATTTTTAATGTGAAGAAAATATACGAGGCGTGAATTTTATCAAATCTACGGAAATTACTACACACATTTGATTTAGATTTCTAATTAGTTTTAGTGAATATATAGAATATAATGTTACTATATAATTATGTTTCAACAACTTCAACATATATATTGAATTTATAATTGGTGTTTATTTTTTTTTGAATAAATTTCACTGTTTCTACACATAAATTCGGTATATAGGGTAAGTTACGAATTATCGGTCAGTACTACAACTTCGGTCATATAAAAAAAAAAATTATTATCATTAGATAGCACTGTGTAATAATAGTAATTTAAATATTGATTTTTATTATATGACCGAAGATGTAGTACTGACCGATAATTCGTAACTTGCCCTATGTAGTATTTGAATAACCATATCTACATATTTGATTAATCACCCTGTATACTAATATCTACAGTGTTTTTTTTCTGTTGTTTTGTTGCGAAAAAAGTGTCACGCTGTAACATTTTGTATACGATTTAATTCCATGACTAAAATAATTGTCTAAATAACAGAAAAATTCGGATAACAAAAAATTCGGATAACAAAATTCGGAATTACTAGAGAAATCGTGATAACCGAAATCCAAATAACAGAGAAATGAATAAAAATCTGGATACCAAAAATCCTGCTAATCAGTTATAAAAATCCGGATGATAAAAAAATCCGTAAAACAAAAAAATCCGGTTGACAAAAAACGGGTCAAATAAAACAGGATTTTAAAATAAAATACTGGATAGTTTTAAAAATAAAACAAAAATTTATAGTCCGTCATTTTTGCCGGGTAATACACTAGTTTCTCTCACATTAATTAAATTAACCTACCAGCCTGGTAATAAAGTTTTGGCTATTTTAAATTCTATTTACATTTTCATTCTATTTTATTTTGCATAAGGTTGAATTTCTATTCAATTTATTAACATAATAGCCTTTAGATCATTTTATATAGTTTTTATAACCCCTATGCTGAGTCAGAGTTTCTTTTTCTGAAAGACGTAACGTACTTACGAAACACAAACACAATTATAATACACTATTATTGAAGGAAAGTTTCGCAGATACAAATTACAAACACCACGTACATGCACTAAAACTGTTATGTCTGTACTTTGTGTTTTATCTTAAAGTTTCTGGGTAAGTTTCTATTTGTATTTGGTGAAGTCTGAGAGAGTTTACCGTAATAAACTTTGTGAGATTAGGAATATTATGACAACATTCTTCAACGTAAAATGTTAAAATTATTCTATTTTGCAATGCATGTAGCGTAAGTTACGAATTATCGGTCTGTTTCACATCTTCGGTCATATAAGTAAAAACGATGTATAATTGTTATTTAATTTTCATTGGTATCCATGATAATTGCAATTTCTGTTTTAATTGGTATCCATGATACCTGAGAGTATCAAATTATAATTTTTTTATTTTAGTTGGTATCCATGATACCTGCAGGTATCATGGATACCAACTAAAATAGAAAATTAAAAAAAAAATTATTAAATCGTTTTTTCTTATATGACAGAAGATGTGGAACTGACCGATAATTCGTAACTAACCCAACCACCACCCACACAGCTCAGTCTCCGCTATCTCGGACACGTTCTACAGTCTGGCATCGTTGAACTGCTCCGTAATTTACGATCTTCTGTTTTGCTGTCGTTTATTACCGAAGATGATTTGCGATGCGGTGAAACGAACCGGAAAGCTGGTTTGCAGTTAAGAGAAATGTAGTCCTTTTAAATAAATTATCCTGCAAACCGATCAAAGTTGGCGGGCTTTAATTTTCCAGCTGGGTAAATATTGTGAGGGGGAAATTAAATGTTCACGGGATCACCAACTTCCAATTTAAAGAACTCATTTATTTCCGAGACACGTACTAACTCTCATATATTTTGTTATTGAATTATTCTGGAAAAAAGTAATCTACGAATTTAATTTAAATTTGAGGAAAATGTATTCGGGATTTAAATTTTGTAAGAAATTAGATATAAAGAATGATGATATATACCATTTATATAAAGACTGAAATTGGGTGCAATAAGCGGCTTGGTCGCATTAATCGACTTGATCACAGTAAGTGGTCGCTATAGGCAACTTAACCGTTATAATCATATTAGCTACAATAAAAGGCTTGGACGTATTAGGCGGATTGGTTCGATCGTTAAAAGCTAATTGGTCGCAGTACGCGGCTTTTTTTAGATATATAAGTACTAGAGTAGTTTCCCATTAAAAATACCGTGTTCTCAATGTTATTACCATTTGTGTAACTTAACAATTAATATATGGTCTGTTAAATCCGATTTAATTATTTACTGATTAATTTCGTATTAATTAATTTTTCTGCATAAACTGATATGAATAATTTCAGATTTAGTTTTTAATTGATAAATGAATGCCTTCATTCATTTACATACTAATGTATTTTTCTGCACAGACAATACACTATTACTATACTAACTAATTTTCTCATCACTTTTTCACAAAACACTGTCACATGTAACACAAAAAGTCACATGTGACACAAAAAGTCACATGTAACACAAGAAGTCACATGTAACACAAAAAGTCACATGTGACACAAAAACCTCATTGACTTTTCTGAAAATATTATCAAGTCAAAGAAGAAGAAGGAAATTGAGGTGTTGATAATCTCCCATCCTTTGGTAATTGAAATCTTCTTTGGGGTATTACAGCAAAAATGAGTAACCCCCGCTGAATTCGACCCCTCTAAATATGCCCCCCCCCCCCGCCAATACTTAATTAAAAGGCACGGGCTGGTGTGTCACCAACATTAAAAACAACCGCTAAAAAACTCATACACCGACTAAGCCTTTGAGTCAGAGGGACTATTTTTGAGGTTAGAAAGTAGCAATTTGTGGATTTTTGTGATTGTTTGTGGATTTTTGTGATTGTTTTGTGGATTTTTGTGATTGTTTGTGGATTTTTGTGATTGTTTGTGGATTTTTGTGATTGTTTGTGGATTTTTGTGATTGTTTGTGGATTTTTGTGATTGTTTGTGGATTTTTGTGATTGTTTGTGGATTTTTGTGATTATTTGTGGATTTTTGTGATTGTTTTGTGGATTTTTGTGATTGTTTTGTGGATTTTTGTGATTGTTTTGTGGATTTTTGTGATTGTTTGGTGGATTTTTGTGATTGTTTTGTGGATTTTTGTGATTATTTGTGGATTTTTTTGATTGTTTTGTGGATGTTTGTGATTGTTTGTGGATTTTTGTGATTGTTTTGTGGATTTTTGTGATTATTTTGTGGATAATTGTGATTATTTGTGGATTTTTGTGATTGTTTTGTGGATGTTTGTGATTGTTTGTGGATTTTTTTGATTGTTTTGTGGATTTTTGTGATTGTTTGTGGATTTTTGTGATTGTTTGTGGATTTTTTTGATTGTTTTGTGGATTTTTGTGATTATTTTGTGGATTTTTTTGATTTTTTTGTGGATTTTTGTGATTATTTTGTGTGATACTAAAAAATAGTTCAGTAATATTAAATTATTAAATTATTATACATAATAATATCAAATAATTTGAAACATAACATGAATTAATTAATTAAATCAAAAATAGTGCAATCGCAACTAATTTAGCTAGCGTAATTACGAAGCAGGCAGCTCTAATGTTTTCACTGGGTTGCCATGCCACAAAGATGAATGTCTTCTATTTTTAGGACTGTGTGTACATGAGGGAAAAGGTCATGATTGAAAGTAACAGACTATTGCCTGGGAAAGAGGATATTGCCTGGGAAAGAGGCTATTAAATAGTGCTACTGAAAGTAACAGACTATTGCCTGGGAAAGAGGTAATAGCTATTAAATAGCGCTATTGCCTGGGAAAGAGGTTACTAGATAGTGCTATTGCCTGGGAAAGAGGTAATAGCTATTAAATAGCGCTATTGCCTGGGAAAGAGGTTACTAGATAGTGCTATTGCCTGGGAAAGAGGTTACTAGATAGTGCTATTGCCTGGGAAAGAGGTTACTAGATAGTGCTATTTCCTGGGAAAGAGGTTACTAGATAGTGCTATTGCCTGGGAAAGAGGTTACTAGATAGTGCTATTTCCTGGGAAAGAGGTTACTAGATAGTGCTATTGCCTGGGAAAGAGGTAATTAAATAGCACTTTTGAAAGTAACAGACTATTGCCTAGGAAAGAGGTAATAGCTATTAAATACCGTCACTGAAGAGATAGAGCATTAGTAGGCTAACTGACATTAGTGACAAGTTACAGACATAGTACAACAATAATTAATAACATTATAAAAACAAAATATTTCCCTGAATACTAAGGTTTATTATGGAAATAACATATATGCAACATTATAAGGCTCTCAGATGTTTCGTCGAAGAGGTATTTCGTCGACACGTTACGTCGACACATTTTTTGTTAAGGGGATATTACCACAGTCTAATATATGTGTATTAGGGGGGGGGGGGTGACACCCCCTCACCCCCTGCCAGGTCATTAAACAACCATGAAGTGTACAGTACAACAAACTACATAACGGCCATTTAGTTGAGCTATTAATATCTCCTTTACG
>CANNZV010001451.1:23-73086 GCA_947561585.1 Caprella mutica | reverse complement strand
ATAGAAAGTATTGTTACTAAATTACAATTAAATAAAGAAAAGCTTCTCATTACAATTAGAGATTATGAGTATCATGATATTCATTAATATTCCTTTATTGCTCATATCAAAGCTATAACATCAGACTGAGTTAATCACACTAGTGTAGTAATGAACAAAGTAATAATGAGCGTAAAAAGAGTGATATAGTAATTGTATAGTAGGGTGAGTTATGAGTTACTGAACGTTCTACATTTCCGATCATTTTAGATAGAGTATATACAGTGAACTCCTCTATAGTGATATCCTCTATAGTGAAGGTAGTGTCCTGAGTAAGGAAGTAGCCTCTATAGTGAACAACCTTTTTTCAGTCAGCCATGAATAGCCACCAGTTTGGTCAATTTATTCACTATACAGGATATTTCTTTACTCATGACACTGCATCGAGTATACAGGATATCACTATAGAAGATTTCGACAGCAATAATAATAAATTTAACTTTTATTCTAACTGGTTTCTCTATATGTTTATTATGATTTTATGTAACATTTTATGAAGTGAAATAGAAAAATGCATATTAAAAGAAAAAAAGGTAGAGTAGAAGTAGGTAGTACCAAGAAGTGCATATCTGCCTGCATACGTTCTAATGGATACTAATTGTGCAAGTTTTAATTAGTAGCTTTCTTGAGCTATGACGTCATACATCACCTCCCAGGACACTAAATTGCAAACACTTCTCAGAGTTCCGTCTAACGGCAGTCATGCATCAAATTAGAAATAATGTGTCGCCAACCAACTTTGAACAATATTAGAAAGTTTGGGAGTAAATAGTGATGTTTGGCAATAAAATAGTGATGTTTGTGAGTAAAATAGTGATGTTTGTGAGTAAAATAGTGATGTTTGTGAGTAAAATAGTGATGTTTGGAAGTAAAATAGTGATGTATGGGAGTAAATAGTGATGTTTGGCAATAAAATAGTGATGTTTTGCATAGTATATTAAAATTTAATGATTTTGTGAAGAACGAAAGAAGAAGTTTTTATTTTATTTTATTTTATTAATTTTTTATTCGTTTTTAATTAAAAAAGAAGTAAAAATAGTAATAATATAAAATAAAATCCAGGATAAGTTCTGAGTTATCGGATGGTTTAGTATTTTCGATCAAATAAAAAAATATAAATATACTTAAAGGAGTTCGCGGGATTCGAACCCAGGACTTTTAGGGCACTGTGCCAGAGCTCTACCGACTACATAACTACGCCCAGTGGTGTAGTCCAGGATAGGAGCGGCAGAGCTTCCGTCTAGATGCATCAATGTGTACCTGGGGGTGGTAGGACCTACAACTTTGAATAAATATATATTGATATTATATAAAAAGTAAAGTATTAATTATATAATATAATATATATTAATTGAATAATATAAAAAATAACATAATTTATTTATTATAGAAATATATTTTTATAACATTTTAACACGTTATTCTAATCTTTAAACCCTCTCTTATATGTGCGAAAATGTGAAATAGTCCAATAACTCAGAATTCACCCTAGATCAAACACAAAGAAGTTAGCAATAACCAATAGTAGGTAGTTTTCTCGTATTCAAATTTACGTAGAAACTTCTGAAGGTAAATATTCCCTTTTGTGGTTTTTAATCCGACAGTCGGAAGCTCCTTACCCCCCCCCCCCCCCTCCACCGAACAACCCCCCCCCCCCGCATGTTTCCATCCGATCAAACAAGATACAAACAAAATGACAGGTGAAACAAGTTGTTTCGCAACAAGTCTCAAAGGAAAGAAAAAAAGGTACATATTGTTTTTTGCCTATAGTTGGAAAAGCTTTTTTCAGAGCAGATTATGAAATCATCGGAGTTTCTCTTGAAAATAACAGGAGTGGTACAGATTAACCCAACTAAAGGGCCGTACACACGAACGGTTTTTTAAGTCTATCCACCAAACCTTTTGCTAAGCTCCTCCTACTTTTTCCACGAGAATATAAGAAAAAACGATATATGTAATAATAATTTATTTTAGTTGGTATCCATGATACCTGCAGGTAACATGGATACCAACTAAAATATATCGTTTTTCTTATATTCTCGTTGAAAAAGTAGGAGGAGCTTAGCAAAAAGTCTGGTGGAAAGACTTAAAAAAACGTACGTGTGTACGGCCCTTAAAGGGATTAGTAAATTTATGGGTGGTGCGTGCAACTTTTTTTTTAAAGACAATAGTTTTCCATTAAAAGCAAGAAACAACTTATAAACAACTAAAAAAAACTTATAAACAACTTATAGCTCTAAAACTTGAATCAAATTTTGGTTATCAAGATTCCTAATGTTTTGCTTTTCTTTGGATATCATAGGGAATTTTATTGATTCTCAGTAGCTTTTCTGCATTCATGAGCACTGTCACCGAAAGTATTTAATTTGATTTTTATTTTACGTCATTTTTGCGACTTATTTTTTTCTTGACAATTTACATAAAAAATTTCTATTTGTCAATATCTATAATACAGTTCATATGTTTAATATTTTAATTTTCAAATTGGTATTATGAAAATATAAAAATTCCGTAGGTTTGAATCTTTTCAATCAAATTCATCCACTATTCTCTTGGCACTAGAATAATAAAGAAAAAGAATTCTCAAAATTTTAATTAGGATTCCTATTTTGATGGAAAGTAAACCTTGAAAGATGGAAATGAAGACTGTATCCAGGCTACGGATTTTAACTGTATCAAGGATACGAATTTTACTTGTATCCTGGCTACGGCTTTTAACTGTATCCAGACTATGGCTTTTAACTGTATACCGGCTATGGCTACTAATTGTATGTGGCAAATACTGCTATTAACTTTTTATCAGCTACGGCTATTAACTGTATCCCAGCTACGGCTATTAACTGTATAAAGACTACGACTTTTAACTGTATACCGGTTATGGCTATTAACTGTATCCTGGCTACGGCTATTAACTGTATCCCGGCTATGGCTATTAACTGTATCCCAGCTATGGCTATTAACTGTATCCCAGCTACGGCTATTAACTGTATAAAGGCTACGGCTATTAACAGTATCCAGGAAACAGTTGAGGGAAAAAAATATTTACTGTTAAAGAAATAAAATAAAAAAATTTACAACATATTCTAATACGGTTCACAGTAGTACAGCAAGCAATGAAGTAAAATAGGACTTGAAAGTAAAATAAAGATCAAAATAACAGCACCAATTTCACATACTCTACCTATAAAAAATATCGGTGGCTGAATATCGATGATGTTATCGAAAGAACAGTTTATCGTAAATAAGAATAGTATATAAACTACATAAACATCATACACTCGCATTTCATTTCGAATAACTTTGTATATTATTCAAGAGAAATAGAACACAGGTTTTCACAGAGAAAACTTATTTTCCTGGGATATTAGAAGAATATCCCAGGACTAAATCCTTCTTGCCTTGGATATTCCCTTAATATCCCAGGATTAAATCCTTCTTGCCTGGGATATTTCTTTAATATCCCAGGACTAAATTCTTCTTGCCCGGGACATTCCCTTAATATCCCAGGACTAAATCCTTCTTGCCTGGGATATTCCCTCAATATCCCAGGATTAAATCCTTCTTGCCTGGGATATTCCCTCAATATCCCAGGATTAAATCCTTCTTGCCTGGGACATCCCCTTAATATCCCAGGATTAAATCCTTCTTGCCTGGGACATTCCCTTAATATCCCAGGGTTAAATCCTTCTTGCCTGGGATATTTCCTTAATATCCCAGGATTAAATCCTTCTTGCCTGGGATATTCCCTCAATATCCCAAGATTAAATCCTTCTTGCCTGGGATATTCCCTCAATATCCCAGGACTAAATCCTTCTTGCCTGGGACATTTCCTTAATATCCCATCCTTCTTGCCTGGGACAATTCCTTAATATCCCAGGACTAAATTCTTCTTGCCTGGGACATTTCCTTAATATCCCAGGACTAAATCCTTCTTGCCTGGGACAATTCCTTAAAATCCCAGGACTAAATCCTTCTTGCCTGGGACATTCCCTTAATATCTCAGGATTAAATCATTCTTGCATGGGATATTCCCTTAATATCCCAGGACTAAATCCTTCTTGCCTGGGACATTCCCTTAATATCCCAGGACTAAATCCTTCTTGCCTGGGACATTCCCTTAAAATCCCAGGACTAAATCCTTCTTGCCTGGGCATTGCCAAGCCTCTGTCTAAGTGTTCCATATTTATACAGCAGTACTCTGTGATTGTAGTCTCCCTCAGTCTAAGATGTACCTACCCTCAGCTTTCTCTCAAAATACTACCTGTCTTAAATGTTCACAATGGTGAAGAGTAGCTACTGCAATATAAAAGAAATTAAAAGAATGATATTTGATAGCAGGGACACATCATTCTATTCCAAATGTTGATTTGCCACATTATCGATGAAATTAAAAGAAAATAATTGACTCCTAAATTAATTGGTATCCATGATACCAGCAGGTAACCATGATAGCAGCAGGTATCCATGATACCAGCAGGTAACCATGATAGCAGCAGGTAACCATGATAGCAGCAGGTATCCATGATACCAGCAGGTAACCATGATAGCAGCAGGTATCCATGATACCAGCAGGTAAACATGATAGCAGCAGGTAACCATGATAGCAGCAGGTATCCATGATACCAGCAGGTAACCATGATAGCAGCAGGTATCCATCATACATGCAGGTTACTATAATACCTGCAGACATCAAGAAATACCAATTGGAATGATGAGTTAAGTTGCAATATTTGGTAATATGAACGAAAATGTTGAACTGTTCGTTAACTCGTAACTTACCCTATGCATAACTTACCCTGTATGGTATAATCGTAAACAAACAAACAACCATATCAATCTTTCTTTTGAATTTGTTTCCAAAGGGTCCCTTGAAGTGTTATTGGCATAGCAGCTGCTGCCCCATCATATCTTTATTTAGTTTTCAAACAAACTTCTTCATGACAATATTGCTGAAGATAGTCGAATGAAACCTCCTCCCTCCCCGCCCTCCCCGCCACCTCCTTCAGAGCTAAACAACTCTGGACTATGAAACGCATCCTTTTGAAAGCAAATAAATGTATAGTCATGATATATTTTACTGGAATAACTTAGTTGCTTTACATACGAGGATGAAAAAGAGGAGAATTTAAAATACAATATTAACATTTTAGATATTTGTACCTCATAAGGTGAACTGGTGGCCGGAAATTTCCATTTCGGAGATTTCGGTCTTGGAATTATAAATGACCTCTTAATATAAATGACTGTGATGTAGCTTGTTGTATCCGCTAATTTTTTGTACTGCACACTTCGTGATTGGTGAATGAGCTGGCAGGGGAGTTCAGGGGGCAGCATGCCCCATATATCTAACTATTAAGTTCTATTTATACCTGAGACAAAAAATTTCGAGACCAAGTTTACTGGGACCGAATTTTCTCAGAACCGGTGATAGTGTAACCATCTTTCATCCTACCTATGACTCTGACTTTAAAATGACGCTAAGGACACGCTTACAATATCTTTTTTTTTGGTAGAATAGTCTCACAAGATCACTTAGTTTCTTTTAAGCCAACATAACAATATTACCAGAGTATTTTATTTGCCAGTATAATGTAATTCAACACAATAAAGTACTTCGTAGAAAATTTGAGATCTGAATAAATTTATCTTGAATGTTATAGTCGGAGGCGTCGCAAGTCAATTTTTAGACGTCAATATTTACGTAGGCAGCTGAGGGAGCAGGACGTCAAGGGCTAAAATTCCCTGAAGATGAAAAAATTCCACGATGTCTTAGTATTACGACAGATGTACTATCGGATAAAAGAGTCACTGTGATGATGTACTATCGGATAAAAGAGTCACTGTGATGATGTACTATCAGAGAAAAGAGTCACTGTGATGATGTACTATCAGAGAAAAGAGTCACTGTGATGATGTAATATCAGAGAAAAGAGTCACTGTGATAATATACTATCAGAGAAAAGAGTCACTGTGATGATGTACTATCAGAGAAAAGAGTCACTGTGATGATGTACTATCAAGGAAAAGAATCACTGTGATGATGTACTATCAAAGAAAAGAGTCACTGTGATGATGTACTATCAGAGAAAAGAGTCACTGTGATGATGTACTACCAGAGAAAAGAGTCACTATAATGATGTACTATCAGAGAAAAGAGTCACTGTGATGATGTACTATCAGAGAAAAGAGTCACTGTGATGATGTACTATCAGAGAAAAGAGTCACTGTGATGATGTACTATCAGAGAAAAGAGTCACTGTGATGATGTACTATCAGAGAAAAGAGTCACTGTGATGATGTACTATCAGAGAAAAGAGTCACTGTGATGATGTACTATCAGAGAAAAGAGTCACTGTGATGATGTACTATCAGAGAAAATAGTCACTGTGATGATGTACTATCAGAGAAAAGAGTCACTGTGATGATGTACTATCAGAGAAAAGAGTCACTGTGATGATGTACTATCAGAGAAAAGAGTCACTGTGATGATGTACTATCAGAGAAAAGAGTCACTGTGATGATGTACTATCAGAGAAAAGAGTCACTGTGATGATGTACTATCAGAGAAAATAGTCACTGTGATGATGTACTATCAGAGAAAAGAGTCACTGTGATGATGTACTATCAGAGAAAAGAGTCACTGTGATGATGTACTATCAGAGAAAAGAGTCACTGAGATGATTTGTATTATTATTATTATATTCAAGGTTTAAAAGTTGTCCCTATCCACTACGAGGTGATCCAAAGAGACATGAAGAGAGGAAGGCCTCATAGAAGAGGGAACAGTGAAAGTACGCTCCATGCACTAGGTCGACTACTCGGCTACCACAGGTAACCGTGTCGACCCAGCGCATGGATGGCAAGAATAGACATCCATGGATAAGAGACCTACACAGTCAGTCCGCTTAGCCATGGATATAGCAAGGCAGAAGGAAGAGGAAATAAGAAGAAGAAATTGAGGAAAGATACAAAGGGAAGCTGAAGAAAAAGAGCGCCAAACTAAACAAAACCTAAAACCTACATTATAACAAAAAGAAGACCTACTTAAGGGTAGCCTCAGGACAATGAGGGGGGATCGGCAATAATGTTTAAAACCCCTAGTCTGATAATCAGACCTCTGCCCCCATATGATTTGTATATTATCCGTTATAAATGTTTCCACTATAACACTAGCATACCTTCACCGCCACTTATAAATGACCTTGACCATCCAAATATTCCTCAGTTATAAATGACCCTGACCTTTGACCAGATCGCTCACCAAAAATTTCATCAAAAAGTTCCCGGATAATCACCAATCGTTCAACCAAATTTCAGGCAATTTGGTTGAATCTTTTTGAGTTATGCGAATAACAAGATGATAAATAAATCCAACACAAACGTATTTTTTTTTTAAAGTTATAAATTGGTTACAATTCATAGAATAGAAGTGAACCAATTACTGATATTACAGTGGTTATCAGTCTGTAACACCTATGACAAGTGTTACAGTGGTTATCAGTCTGTAACATCTATGACAAGTATTACAGTGGTTATCAGTCTGTAACACCTATGACAAGTGTTACAGTGGTTATCAGTCTGTAACATCTATGACAAGTGTTACAGTGGTTATCAGTCTGTAACACCTATGACAAGTGTTACAGTGGTTATCAGTCTGTAACATCTATGACAAGTGTTACAGTGGTTATCAGTCTGTAACATCTATGACAAGTGTTACAGTGGTTATCAGTCTGTAACATCTATGACAAGTGTTACAGTGGTTATCAGTCTGTAACACCTATGACAAGTGTTACAGTGGTTATCAGTCTGTAACACCTATGACAGTGTTACAGATTTTATCAGTCCAATTGTAGTTGGTAAGAAATTGAAATGCTCTCTTTACTGACATCCCATTTGGAGCTTTCCTTATTTGCTGTCATTTTGAATATTCAGAAAGTTAAGTGAGTGATGAGGCAGTGGATAGTGAGTGATGAGGCAGTGGATAGTGAGTGATGTAGAGTGAGTGGTGCATTGTAATGTTTATAAAATATTTAACTACATTACTAACAAGTGAAGCTTTGTATACCATTAAAAAGTTTGGAAAATATACAATATACATTCTCCAATTTCTCACCATGCCCTCTTTCACCACTCCCTTTCACCACTTCCTATCACCACGTCATGGTAACAATGATCACCATAACGTGTCCGTCAGAGTGGGGATTAAGTTGGAGCAAGAGAAGGTCTTTTATAGAGGAACATACTGAACCTGAGAAGAGCAGATTACGTGAGTTTTACCCATAATCTGCAGGAGAACTTCGTCTCCAGCCCCAAGGTTCATCTGATCAGATGTGGCTGTGCCTTAAAGCAAGCTACACCTCGATCCAGGATACATGCATTCCACGTAAGGTGGTAGGTAGTTCCAGGAATGTTAATCCTAAATGGTTCCAGAACGATCTCGGTAGTGCTATTAAGAGGAGAAAACTACTCCTCCTTCTTACATTTGGAAACCAGAGACTGCTCTTTGACCAGCAAACGCTGGTCAAAACACTAGTTCTGCAGGCTAAAGTAGCGGAAAAATACCGGGTTGCGTTCGCATTTACGGACAACCAGATGAAGTTCTTCACCTATTCTAATAGCATGAAGTCCACTAGGTACTAAATAGGAACCATCAGGACGAGATACGGAGTGTAGATAGCCTCAGAAGCCGACATAGCAGCTGTACTCAACAGGTATTTCGTTTGTGTCTTCACCAGTGAGGACGTGGCAAGTACCCCTGACTCTGTCATTATCTATGATGGGTCGAGGGCATTGACTGGAAACGTCTGTACTGTTGAAGAAGCAAAAGCTACACTTGACGGGCTAGATCCAAACAAGGCCGCTGGACTTTATGGGTTCCAGCCTTAGATCATGAAGAATGTGAAGACTGGACTGGTGGAGCATCTGCAAACTATTTTCAATGTCTCTCTGGAGACAAGTGAGGCATATGTCTTATTTGAGACATATACGTCTTGAATAAATATGACCGATCTAGAGCAATTGACATCATGTATCTAGACCCCAAAAAGGCCTTTGAAAAAGTACCCCACGGGACCAAGAAAAGCTCTTAGTCAAGGTAGAGGGTATTGGAGTAAGACGTCACGTCTTGCAATTGATCAAATCGTGGCTGAGTGGCAGGAGACAGAGAGTGGTGATCAATAGAGTAGCATCTGGTTGGGTCTCCATAACTAGCGGGGTTCACAGGGATCGGTCCTTGGTTCATTGACCTTTATTATCTACATCAACTACCTAGATGTGGCGCACGTCAGAAAAATTTCTGAATTCACTGGCATCAACGCCGCAAAATTGGCATCAACGCCACAGATCCAGCTGCCGATAGAGAAATCCAGGAGACCTGTTGAGGATTTAAGACTGGAAAGATTCGTGACTGATGCCTTTCAATGTGAAAAGTGTAGAGTGCTCCATGCTTGTTCTTGGAACCTGGAAGCCAACTACATCATGTCTACTGATTAACAAACGGATCTTGGTATTCTGATCACCCGTGATCTGAAGTTATCCGTGACGCAGAAAAGAAGGTAAACAAGATCCTTGGAAATATCAGGAGACTATTTACATACCGAAATAGGGAACTGTACTCACCCTCTACAACTCCCTTGTAATACCACTATTGGATTATACTGTCTAGTTCTGCTCACCAACACTTCGCGCAGATGTCAAGTGACTGGAACAAGTACAAGCTCGGGCCACAAAGCTTGTGCCGGAGATCCACTTCAAGGGCTACGCTCGAAAGATGAAGACCTTGGTATTTTCACTCTAGAGCAACGGCGTACAAGGGGTCATCTCATAGAGAGTTTTAAGATCCTTAGGGGATTCTCTGAGTTTGAAACCCATAACTACATCATTATGTGTCAGAACCCCACCCGTATCCAAGGTTGAAAAATGGTTTCACATCGGTTCACCACTGCCCAACTGGAAAAGTCCATGCTGGTGAAGGTCTGCAACATCTAGAACAGACTTGCAGCTGAAATTGTCAACAGTCCATCGGTTGACTCTTATAAGAAGACGCCTGGACGGGATTCTCACTGGGCTTGATTACTGAGTCAGGTGTTTGTCCTGAGAGGACTTGACCATACTTTTCTTAGCAGCAGCAGGTGTGTGGCTGGAAGTAGTTAATTCTTGTGCATACCCAGACTTTGCCTCCACCCATTGTGTCTACCATCGAGTAGATAACTTATTATGATCTTCTACTTTTGTTTTCCTGATAAAACTTGGCATATTACGTGGCTAGAGAGATCAGGTTACTCCCGGAATCCTGTCTTCGTCTCAGGGACTTACTTTGGGCGCCTCCTGTGAAAGGGACAGTGATTGGCGTGTTTGACTGACCAAGTCTAGGATAAATCTTGGAGCCCATGATTATAGCCAAACTGTCTTCTGACGCCTTGTGGACTTTCCTCTTTTGTCAGGCTTTGAGGTACGGTTTGGAGTGCATAGCCTCCAAGTGGGGAATGAGTGAGAGAGTTCATGGTCCGTTGTTAACCCAACGTCGAGCAGCACAGTTGGCTGTGCACAGGGTCTTCCTTGGAAAGGCAATTGGTGTCTTTTGAAAGTCATTTTTTGACTCCTAATATTTCCCTTACCACTTTCTCACCACTCCTTCTCCACTCTCCCTCATCACTCTTCCTAACCACTTCCTCACCACTCTTCCTAACAACTCCCTCGCCACTCCTTCACCACTCTTCCTCACCACTCCCTCACCACTCTTCCTCACCACTCTCTCCCATCCAATTAATACCACAAAGATCTCTCTCTCCTCACCATTTTTTCCCGAGGTTTTATTTAGATGTCAATCGTACATTCTAGCGATGGGAATATTTTACTCCTCAGCATCAGTTGAGTGCCCCATTTTACATCTCTAATATAAATGCCTCGCAAATGGGAAGGGAGGCGTATCTGGGATACACGCTATAGTATCTAAGTTACATGCAATGGTATCTTGGATCCACGCTATAGTATCTAAGATACACGCTATAGCATATAGAATACACGCTTTGGTATCTAGGATACACGCTATGGTATCTAGGATACACGCTATGGTATCTAGGATACACGCTATGGTATCTAGAATGCACGCTATAGCATATAGGATACACACTATCGTGTCTAGGATATACGCTATGGTATCTAGGATGCACGCTATGGTATCTAGGATACACGCTATGGTATCTAGGATACACGCTATGTTATCTAGGATGCACGTTATAGTTTCTAGGATACACGATGTAGTTTCTAGGATACACACTATAGCATCATGGAAACCACCAACATGTAGGTAAGTACCAGGCAATTTCAATAATGGGAAAATAATCTAAGAGCTAATATTTAATGCCATTTAAGAGCACACATAATATAGTAAATAAGAGAGTTTGTGTTGGTATTTTGTTATTTGTGTCTTTTGATGTTGCGTCTGGAAATTACCTTCAATTTGGGAAAATTTAGAAGCAGCTGCAGGTGGTTTAAATATTAATGCTAAAAGTTTAACTAATAATTCCATTAACAAATTAGAAATGATTTAGAATATACAGTGCTATTTTTTAAGGAAATCTTACAACTCTATCATTTAATTTATATCCTCTAAGCTATAATATTGTTATCATTATTAAATTAATAACTTTAGCTGAATCTGAAGGACCGGAGTAGTTAAATTATAGAAAAATTGATACTATTGAGAACACGTTATTCTTTACGGGCAAGTACACTAGTTACAAGTATTGATACTATTGAGAACACGTTATTCTTTACGGGCAAGTACACTAGTTACAAATATTGATACTATTGAGAACACGTTATTCTTAACGGGCAAGTACACTAGTTACAAATATGGATACTATTGAGAACACGTTATTCTTAACGGGTAAGTATACTAGTTACAAATATTGATACCATTGAGAACACGTTATCTTTAACGGGCAAGTACACTAGTTACAAATATTGATACTATTAAGAACACGTTATTCTTAACGGGCAAGTACACTAGTTACAAATATTGATACTATTGAGAATACGTTATTCTTAACGGGCAAGTACACTAGTTACAAATATTGATACTATTGAGAACACGTTATTCTTAACGGGTAAGTACACTAGTTACAAATATTGATACTATTGAGAACACGTTATTCTTAACGGGCAAGTACACTAGTTACAAATATTGATACTATTGAGAACACGTTATTCTTAACGGGCAAGTACACTAGTTACAAATATTGATACTATTGAGAACACGTTATTCTTAACGGGTAAGTACACTAGTTACAAATATTGATACTATTGAGAACACGTTATTCTTAACGGGCAAGTACACTAGTTACAAATATTGATACTATTGAGAATACGTTATTCTTAACGGGTAAGTACACTAGTTACAAATATTGATACCATTGAGAACACGTTATCTTTAACGGGCAAATACACTAGTTACTAATATTGATACCATTGAGAACACGTTATTCTTAACGGGCAAGTACACTAGTTACAAATATTGATACCATTGAGAACACGTTATTCTTAACGGGCAAGTACACTAGTTACAAATATTGATACTATTGAGAACACGTTATTCTTAACGGGTAAGTACACTAGTTACAAATATTGATACCATTGAGAACACGTTATTCTTAACGGGCAAGTACACTAGTTACAAATATTGATACTATTGAGAATACGTTATTCTTAACGGGTAAGTACACTAGTTACAAATATTGATACCATTGAGAACACGTTATCTTTAACGGGCAAATACACTAGTTACTAATATTGATACCATTGAGAACACGTTATTCTTAACGGGTAAGTACACTAGTTACAAATATTGATACCATTGAGAACACGTTTTTCTTAACGGGCAAGTACACTAGTTGCTAATATTGATACCATTGAGAACACGTTATTCTTAACGGGCAAGTACACTAGTTACAAATATTGATACTATTGAGAATACGTTATTCTTAACGGGTAAGTACACTAGTTACAAATATTGATACTATTGAGAACACGTTATTCTTAACGGGCAAGTACACTAGTTACAAATATTGATACTATTGAGAACACGTTATTCTTAACGGGTAAGTACACTAGTTACAAATATTGATACTATTGAGAACACGTTATTCTTAACGGGCAAGTACACTAGTTACAAATATTGATACTATTGAGAACACGTTATTCTTAACGGGCAAGTACACTAGTTACTAATATTGATACCATTGAGAACACGTTATTCTTAACGGGCAAGTACACTAGTTACAAATATTGATACTATTGAGAATACGTTATTCTTAACGGGTAAGTACACTAGTTACAAATATTGATACTATTGAGAACACGTTATTCTTAACGGGCAAGTACACTAGTTACAAATATTGATACTATTGAGAACACGTTATTCTTAACGGGTAAGTACACTAGTTACAAATATTGATACTATTGAGAACACGTTATTCTTAACGGGCAAGTACACTAGTTACAAATATTGATACTATTGAGAACACGTTATTCTTAACGGGTAAGTATACTAGTTACAAATATTGATACTATTGAGAACACGTTATTCTTAACGGGTAAGTATACTAGTTACTAATATTGATACCATTGAGAACACGTTTTTCTTAACGGGCAAGTACACTAGTTACTAATATTGATACCATTGAGAACACGTTATTCTTAACGGGCAAGTACACTAGTTACAAATATTGATACTATTGAGAATACGTTATTCTTAACGGGTAAGTACACTAGTTACAAATATTGATACTATTGAGAACACGTTATTCTTAACGGGCAAGTACACTAGTTACAAATATTGATACTATTGAGAACACGTTATTCTTAACGGGTAAGTACACTAGTTACAAATATTGATACTATTGAGAACACGTTATTCTTAACGGGCAAGTACACTAGTTACAAATATTGATACTATTGAGAACACGTTATTCTTAACGGGTAAGTACACTAGTTACAAATATTGATACTATTGAGAATACGTTATTCTTAACGGGTAAGTACACTAGTTACAAATATTGATACTATTGAGAACACGTTATTCTTAACGGGCAAGTACACTAGTTACAAATATTGATACTTTGAGAACACGTTATTCTTAACGGGTAAGTACACTAGTTACAAATATTGATACTATTGAGAACACGTTATTCTTAACGGGTAAGTACACTAGTTACAAATATTGATACTATTGAGAACATGTTATTCTTAACGGGTAAGTACACTAGTTACTAATATTGATACTAGTGAGAACACGTTATTCTTAACGGGCAAGTACACTAGTTACAAATATTGATACTAGTGAGAACACGTTATTCTTAACGGGCAAGTACACTAGTTACAAATATTGATACTATTGAGAATACGTTATTCTTAACGGGTAAGTACACTAGTTACAAATATTGATACTATTGAGAACACGTTATTCTTAACGGGCAAGTACACTAGTTACAAATATTGATACTATTGAGAACACGTTATTCTTAACGGGTAAGTACACTAGTTACAAATATTGATACTATTGAGAACACGTTATTCTTAACGGGCAAGTACACTAGTTACAAATATTGATACTATTGAGAACACGTTATTCTTAACGGGTAAGTACACTAGTTACTAATATTGATACCATTGAGAACACGTTATTCTTAACGGGCAAGTACACTAGTTACAAATATTGATACTAGTGAGAACACGTTATTCTTAACGGGCAAGTACACTAGTTACAAATATTGATACTATTGAGAACACGTTATTCTTAACGGGCAAGTACACTAGTTACAAATATTGATACTATTGAGAATACGTTATTCTTAACGGGTAAGTACACTAGTTACAAATATTGATACTATTGAGAACACGTTATTCTTAACGGGCAAGTACACTAGTTACAAATATTGATACTATTGAGAATACGTTATTCTTAACGGGTAAGTACACTAGTTACAAATATTGATACTATTGAGAACACGTTATTCTTAACGGGCAAGTACACTAGTTACAAATATTGATACTATTGAGAACACGTTATTCTTAACGGGTAAGTATACCAGTTACAAATATTGATACTATTGAGAACACGTTATTCTTAACGGGTAAGTATACTAGTTACAAATATTGATACTATTGAGAACACGTTATTCTTAACGGGTAAGTATACTAGTTACAAATATTGATACTATTGAGAACACGTTATTCTTAACGGGTAAGTATACTAGTTACAAATATTGATACTATTGAGAACACGTTATTCTTTACGGGTAAGTATACTAGTTACAAATATTGATACTATTGAGAACACGTTATTCTTAACGGGTAAGTATACTAGTTACAAATATTGATACTATTGAGAACACGTTATTCTTAACGGGTAAGTATACTAGTTACAAATATTGATACTATTGAGAACACGTTATTCTTAACGGGTAAGTATACTAGTTACAAATATTGATACTATTGAGAACACGTTATTCTTAACGGGTAAGTATACTAGTTACAAATATTGATACTATTGAGAACACGTTATTCTTTACGGGTAAGTATACTAGTTACAAATATTGATACTATTGAGAACACGTTATTCTTAACGGGTAAGTATACTAGTTACAAATATTGATACTATTGAGAACACGTTATTCTTAACGGGTAAGTATACTAGTTACAAATATTGATACTATTGAGAACACGTTATTCTTAACGGGTAAGTATACTAGTTACAAATATTGATACTATTGAGAACACGTTATTCTTAACGGGTAAGTACACTAGTTACAAATATTGATACTATTGAGAACACGTTATTCTTTACGGGTAAGTATACTAGTTACAAATATTGATACTATTGAGAACACGTTATTCTTTACGGGCAAGTTGAACCGCAGTACCATTATTTTAATACCAACACCATGCACCCCCCGGTGAGCACGTATACTCTCATCTTGACTAAGTTTTACATTGCAAAGTCATGAATTTTGTGTCTAGTGCAATAAGGTCCAAATCAGTCGGAGAATTACACTCAAAATGAGCTTTATTGGACATAGCAAGTGCATCTCGCGCTGGAAACGGTCTGGCCGAATGCTTATTAAACTTCGTTTATGTTTCCAAGCGGCAAAGCATCGATTTTCAATAACAATCAGTTGGTATGAAGAGATGATACGATTCACCGATAAATCGGTAAGTGATGCTATATTGCACCTAATTGAACACCTAATGAATTGCCTAATGTATTGCCTAATGAATGGTATGCACATTGTTTTACCTAATGAATTTTATGCATAATGAATTGCATTATCAATTCCCTATTGATTTGTAAGCATAATAAAAATGTGTACCTAATGAATTTTCTACCTAATGAATTGTTTTACTGTACATCAACACATGTCCCTAATGACAACATTACGATAATTTATCGCCTTTACCTATGTCTAGTCCCAATGTTTCGCAGCACCGATAAGTTCTTTCTGTACCCCCCCCCCCTCCCCCCCTTCACTAGTTACAATATACGGTTTCTCGTAACTCACGAATATCCAAATGGTATTCGCGCCTCAAAACCGGAAAAGTCCGTAAAGTTAAGGCGCTGATGGACGGGAGGTAACTTTCTCTCTTCCGCGGCCCTGAAAGTAACTGCCGATAGAACACCTCTTCGCCAGACTTTGCTAGCTCTGAACTAAATGGAAATGAAACGCTAGTAATTTAGCTAGGATACTCTATTTATTGCAATGTGCTGAATATAATGTTTTTAAGATTATACTGTGAAGCGTATTCTGGATACTGAGTGATGGCAATATCATGAATAATGAGTGATGGCTGAGATGTATCATGGATACTGAGTGATGGCTGAGATGTATCATGGATACTGAGTGATGCCTGCATCATGGATACTGAGAGATAGCTGGGTCATGGATACTGTGATGGCTGTATCATGGATACTGACTGATGCCTGTATCATGGATAAAAAATGATGGCTGTATCATGGATACTGAGTGATGACTGTATCACGGATACTGTGATGGCTGTATCACGTATACTGTTATTGATGGTAATTTAAATGTATAAAATAGCTAATATATATTCTCCATTATCACCTAATATATCTCATGTTTTATTTCCAGGTTGAGTCATAAATATACCACAGCTTGATGTTCATTCCTTTGCTAATTACTCTAAAGTATCCAAATTACCCTAAGTAATCTTTTTGCGAGCTTCTGTGTCCATTTTACTTCGCAAGCCAAATAACTATAGTGCACTGCTTCGCTAGAAAGAGAGTGTTTAAATAAGCTACTCGACGTG
The DNA here is from genome assembly GCA_947561585.1 of Caprella mutica. Taxonomy (NCBI): domain Eukaryota; kingdom Metazoa; phylum Arthropoda; class Malacostraca; order Amphipoda; family Caprellidae; genus Caprella; species Caprella mutica. The sequence goes on along the minus strand of CANNZV010001451.1, from coordinate 55,719 downwards.
TATATTCTTAGCTTAAGTTAAATGTTATCTTGAAGAAGCTTTCTATGTTTGTTCATTCAAATTCAGTGGACTGTCTACTGGCTCTTAGAAAGTAATTGGTGTATTTTTAAAATAACTTCTGGAAGCGACTTCAACACGGTTCAACAACTTCCAACAATAGATTGGAAGACGTAAAAAATCTTGTGAACAGTTTGGGGTAAAAGTTTTTTGTGTTTATTGATGGAAAACAGCTCTAACGCACATCTCTTCTTGGGAAGAACATTTAGTGATTCAAATATTCAAATTTCAAAGCTGGAAGAAAGCGGGCGGGCGGCGGTCTTGTTAAATTTTCATTAGTGATTCAGCAAATTTAATTCAGAGAGGGAGCTTTCGTAGCTTTTGTTGTTGAAAGGAGTAGTGGGGGTCTATGTAAGACTTCTTTATGTACCAACGTCCTGCCGTTAGAAAAGCCTTGCGATGCTAATAAAGCATTGGTAAAGAAAGGGAGGCCATTGTTTATAGAGAATACAGCATATCAGTAATCAAAATAATTGGGGGATAGAACAAATAGAAAAGAAATTGGAAAAGTTAAATTCGTGAACATGTTATAAAATACATTGGAAAAATTGTGGAAAAGTCATTGGAAAATACATTTAAATTTGTGAAGGACAGTGTGAACGGAACCTGTTTATTTCTTTTTGAAATATCAAGAAAATTTCAAAGTTCATGCCAAAAACTGTTTCAAAGTACATGTTTAAGTGTGATGTATTTTAACTTAAATGTGATTTAATTTAACTTAAGTGTGATGTATTTTAACTTAAGTGTGATGTACTTTAACTTACGTGTGGTAAAAGTGTCTTAAGTGTCGTACAGTAGTGATAGAAATATAAATTAGAATATACTGAAAATCAAAGGCCAAAATCAAAAATATAATTGCCATAATTTTTTTCGAAGTGCATTTCGCTAGTAATAATTAACTTAAACCACAGTCTTCCCACTAGAAGTAGAAAAACTTCCACCACTTCACTCGCTTCTGAAAGATAGAAAACGATGTAGTGAGCAGCAATAAATATATATATACTTCCTAAAATTAGAATAAGAGACCGAAACTGCATTTAACTCGGTGATCAAAAAGTGCCAAAATATACATATGAAAAGAAAAATCCTATCGTGATGTATTCTAAATACGTGAACTTCAAAATGACTCAAACCAGTAAAAAAACTTACAATAATGTTTAAATCTTCATAATGATTAGAAATAGAACCGGAACCAAAACTCTACCCTGATGTCAAACCCATCGATAACACGAAGCCTGTACGAGGAAACAGGAGTTCAGATAGAAGAAGATGACGCCTACCAGCACCAAAGACAACTCAATGCCTCTCAGTACAAGAAACCCCAAAAGGTGTTTCTTCTACAAGAACAAGAAGAACAACACACAACTTGTCTCCTGCTCGAACATCAACCAAACCCATCCGTAGATACTGAGTACCCCCAGCGCCAGAATGTGCATTTCGAAAGCCAGAGGCGCCCAAGTCAGCATATTGGTCCGTCTGTGATTTCGAATGACACCACAAAGAAGAGACAGCTGGTCTATGACCAACTCCAACTTTCTCAAGACTATCCACGACGAATGATAAAGCACGATGAACAAATGGATGAAAATGATGATTTTGCTGAGGAAGACGAATACAAGGCTTATGATGACGCTATCACCACTACGTCTTTCTCAGAGACTGGGGGGACTCTGCCGAGGAATTTGGACGCCCGAATTCCTTCTTTGTTGGCTCGGAGGAACACCACGGCCTCCTTCCCCCTCAAACGGTCCTCCACCATCTCCCTCGGCAAAGGGAGCACCTTGAACACTAGAAGACAGTCGGGATTCTCTTTCGGCAAGAGAAGGAACAGCATCATGAAGAAGATGGGGGGAGGAAACAACAGTGGGGGAAATGGAGGAGGAAACTACCGACGCGTTGGATCCACTTTGGTCCCCGCAGATTCTCAATCGAAACTATCGCCCCCCGTTGGATACGTCCCAGAAGGTGAGTACCTATAAATTTTTACCAAGGTAAGTCGAATGAGATTTTTTATATTGAGAACATTTTTAATTAAATTACAATAGTAATAAGGGACACTAATTCTCTAATATAAACTACAATATCTATAATCCATTTCATACAAGATTCAGATATTCTCGCACAATCTCCGTATTATTAACTTTTACATAAATAATTCTCTTAGAATAACGGATGCTCTTTGAACATCTTTTTGAATTCCTCGTATCACTGCAACACGATACACCACATGCATCACATAAAGCAGAGTCTTCTTGTATCACATTATACAGCTGTATCACTGATACACTTCACTCAACAGGCTATACAGGTACGTGTAACAGTGATACATCTTATTCAACAGGCTACACAGTATACACGGTGTATCAGTGATACACCTCACTCAACAGGCAATAGACGTGGTGTATCAGTGATACATTCTTCAATCTTCCATTTTCCGATATTTCTCGTTTGCCTCTGATTTAAAAGGTCCTTTTAATTTCCCCCACACAATAACTAATGTGCTCGCCGTTCATTTTTGACCTTCAGTTCCATAATGGAGGTGGCCGCCAGCAACATCTCGGGTAGAAACGTTAAAAACACCTCCAGGAACATATCACTCGCCAGATATTTAGCGGAAACATCGATAACAAGAGGTATTCGCGAAATAAGGCCACTTTTATTGCTTAATTGGGGAGATTGGTTAATTCTTATTGGCAAGATGTACAGACATTAGAACGTGTTTAACAAGCTAAATACACGTGTTAGACTCAATTTTATTAGTTGTTTGTGATGTTGGGTATTGGTTAAAGGAAATTCAACAGAAGAATCGCTAATTCTGCTTTTGTTCTACTTTAAAATATCTTGAATAACTAAGAAACCCATTCCCTTTTCTACGTTATATTGATACCCAAACTGTATCACAGATACAGCATTAGTCGAATATAATTTTATGGATACCTACCTACCTAGAAGAGGAATTTTCACCATAAATCTAATGCTATAAGTGCCATCAAAAGGAAGAGTCTGCACTATAATTTATAGCCAAAATATAAGGGGTAGAAGAGAGAATGGAGTGACTATAAATTTAGGACATTTGAATTAAATCAAAAACACACCAATTATTAATGCATTTCTTTCAATTTAAGATCATTATGTGTGTAAAAAATAATCAAATAATAATTAAATATCGTCTTCTGTGCGGTGTTTGAATCCCGATGTTGAAAGTTTATTCTTCATATTTGGAATATGTTATTTATTAATCGCTATATAATGCCTTTAATTCCCTGATAAAATAGTTCGAAAATATCAATTTGCCCTTCTAGCTCCACTACTATTCACAGGCTTTTAAACTCTAATACCCATTTTCCTCCTGATAGGCTCCATCGTGTATTATTGCTCGATAATATCCCCTGAACTCTGGTACAAATCGGTTATCCTGCCTCCCGTCTTTCAAGACCTGCTCGTATCTAGGATACGCAGGAAAATATTCGCCTCTCAAAACCTGACCTTATCTAGGATGCATAAGAAAATGTTATCCATTCTGCGAATAAAGACCTGACCGTATCTAGGATACTGAAGGAAAGATTAATAATTCTCTTTTTTTCTGACTGTAACAAAAATAAAATGCATAAGCAATAATTATTACATTATGGGCATCTAAAGAACAACTTTCTCTACTGAAAACATATTTTTATATGACAAGAATATAATTAAATGACATATGTAAACAACTTTATAAAAAGGAGTGTGACTTATTAAAGGACGTTACTTGGCTCATCGTTAAGCCTTGAAATGACTAAGTTCCAGTTTGGGTCAAGTATTTCTATTTAACTTGCAGCAAATAGATGGTGATATGAGAGCAGACCATCTCTGTCAAGGACTGAGACATGACTCTAAGTAGTCCCAACTGACTAACTGTACCCCACTCAACTACTGAATAACTACTGGACACTATTTCTTATATTTCCAGGCCTTATGTATCATGAGTTCTTATATACATTATATGTATATAAGAAGCCCTATATACCATGAGTATTCACAAAACCTATCAACTAGCCGGCTAAACTCTGAGTGGCCTAACTAATTCTCATCGTCCTCACTAACCACAATAATCTGAAATCTCTTCTCTAAACCTCATTAAATCTTTTATTACTCCGTGAGAAAGATACATTAGAGTTGATTTTCTAATACAGTAAAACTCTTGAGTTATGAATTTCGGAGTTATGAAGCACTCGAGTAATGAAGGACCTGAGTTATGAAATGAACCTGAGTTATGAAATGAACCTGAGTTATGAAGTATTTTCTATGATTAGATAAAAGAAAATGACATACGTCAAAAATTTCCTCTTAGTTATCCCTCAAAGACCGTAGTTTTCTATGATTTTAATCATACCTGAGATATGAAGGAACCAAATCTTCAAGTCAGGAATTTCACTGTATACTTTTTTGCTAATTTCGAATGCTACACTCGTGATTGTTCTGGTGGTTAGGCCTGGTGATTGTCCTGGTGGTTAGGCCTGGTGATTATTCTGATGGTCAGGCATGGTGATTAGGCCTGGTGATTGTTCTGGTGGTTAGGCCTGGTGATTGTTCTGGTGGTTAGGCCTGGTGATTGTCCTGGTGATTAGGCCTATATGTGATTGTTCTGGTGGTTAGGCCTAGTGATTGTTCTGGTGGTTAAACTTGGTGATTGTTCTGGTGGTTATAGGCCTGGCGATTGTTCTAACGGTTAGGCCTGGTGATTGTTTTGGTGGTCAGGCCTGGTGATTTTTCTGGTCGTTAGGCCTAGTGATTGTCCTGGTAATTATCCTGGTGATTGTCCTGATGGTCAGGCCTGGTGATTGTCCTGGTGGTTCGTTCGAAGGTCTGTAAGATAATCTGTTTGGAGTTCTGACATTGGAAGCTTCTCTAAATTGGAAATTCAGTCGCAAGACTTTGAACGCCTATCAACCTTCGAACACAATTCGAATTGGGATGATAAAATTGAATCAATTTTAAATATAAATCACACTCCAAAAATTGATTTGCTAGAATTATTTAAATTTTGATGAGAAAATCTCATTAAAATAATTTTAATTGAATATGATAAAAAATAATAATAATTGGTATCCATGACACCTACAGGTATCATGGATACCAATTAAATAACGAGTTAAACTAAAATTATTATGTAACTTTGTATAAGCTCGAAAAAGTGGAAGAGTCCAATAACTCGGAACTTACCCTAGTCAAACTGAAGTTTATTCCTATGTATGTATTAATGCTAAAGTTTTTAAAGTTGCATCATTTCTAACATTTGTTTGCATTACACTGACAATTGCTGTCATAACAAAAGTTGGTTGATTGCTAATTAAGTAAATACACAAACACGCATTTGTTTACGTAGTTAATGCATATTCTGTTTCTATGAATACTAATTACACACGTATAATGAAAACAGAATGAATACAAGTGTTAATATTCAACACAAGTATTTATTTTCAACACAAGTATTACTATTTAATACAAGTATTAACCCTAATGAATTTGACTATCAGAATGTATCGGAAGGCTTAACTATGTGGTTGAAAAACAAATATCTTATTTATAAACCTACGGTATTGTATTTTTTACAAGTTGTTAGTATATATACTACACTAATGTGTACCAAATTTCAAGTATAAATATTGAAACTATAAGGAGAAATAAATACATTGGCATATACGACATTTGCAACTGAGAGAGCAGAGCTGTGATTGGGTGGAAGAGAGGGAGTGTTTTCGCCCGTTTATGTGTTCTCTATAAAAACGGTTGGACTGATGTGTGTTTACCGGGTACCAAGCTGTCTTTCTTTACCTATGATTATCAATACGTTGTCACACTTCACGACATTGCAATTAAATTCTAAATTTACGTGATTTACGCCAATACCTAAATATTTTTAATTTTTAAAATAAAAAATATATTTGGTATTTATGTAGAAACGAAGTCAAAAAAGGCTGATAAATTTAATGGAATGACCTGAACGATGTTAAGTAATTTAAAAAGGATGTGCTTAATAAACACACATCAAACTAATTGGGGTTAATATTTAATACAAGTATTAATATTTAAAACAAGTATCTACATTTAACGTAAGTATTTATATCTAACACAAGTAAATACTATTCGTGTGCATCTATTGTAATTTGAATACAGAAATAGATGATAATCCTATTGTTCAAATAAACGATACATACATGTACATTGAACAATATAGTGAATACACGGTAGTGAAATTAATTGAGTATTGCATTTATATATCATTATATAACTCAGTAGAGATGCCAACTGGAGCTGAACTTGACTTTATCAATGGAAAAAAATCTGGAATGAAACTCAAAATCACTAAAAATAGTAAAAAGCATCAATCGAAATAAAATCGAAAATGAAACATCATAGAAGAAATAAAAAATATCGATAAAAACAAGAGAATTCATTTTTTAATAAACACCAATCGAAATTAATTATCAAGTAGGAAACATCTTAACGTAAAATCGATAGAATATAAACAATTGATAAAAAAATTCATTAAATATGAATATTAAATTAAAGAACACATCGTTCGAAATAGGATGGCAATTAACCCACGAAGCTACTAAGAAATGTGTATCCCAGGCAAGAATAATTTATTCCTGGAATATTACTAAATAAATAAATCCTTCTTGACTGATATGACTGCCTGAAATTTAACTGAATGATGTCAAGAGACGTAGGAAATCCCCTGAAAATTGAGATATAGTTAAGACGGAATAGAGATCTCGCTGCTGCAATTCAATACATTTGATAATCTGTCAAGTGAGAGTAGAGTGAGAGTAGAGTGAGAGTAGAGTGAGAGTAGAGTGAGAGAAGAGAAAATCTCTCTATCTACAGTGTCTACAGACCTCTATCTACAGTGTCTACAGGCCTCTATCTACAGTTTCTACAGGCCTCTATTTACAGTGTCTACAGGCCTCTATCTACAGTGTCTACAGGCCTCTATCTACAGTGTCTACAGGCCTCTATCTACAGTGTCTACAGGCCTCGTTATCAACAGGCCTCATTATCTACAGTGTCTGTAAGTTTTCACTCCTATAAAAAGCATCAAAAGTCTTTTCAAACAAAATATTCGAGTAAAATGGAATAAATTCCGTATCTCTGTTTGTAAGAGGAAATAATTTTAGTTTAACGAGTTTCTTTTTATCACTCCGATTCACTGCATCCATAGAATACCAACCTGTTTCATCTCCATAAATATGTCACATATAGTACTTATATTACTACGCTGATTTATAACTTCTTTACATGGCTTGTGATTATTTAATGTAATGCGTTGCAGTAGATCTCCTCTATAGTGAACTCCTCTATAGTGAATTCCTCTATAGTGAACTCCTCTATAGTGAACTCCTCTATAGTGAACTCCTCTATAGTGAACTCCTCTATAGTGAACTCCTCTATAGTGAACTCCTCTATAGTGAACTCCTCTATAGTGAACTCCTCTATAGTGAACTCCTCTATAGTGAACTCCTCTATAGTGAACTCCTCTATAGTGAACTCCTCTATAGTGAACTCCTCTATAGTGAACTCCTCTATAGTGAACTCCTCTATAGTGAACTCCTCTATAGTGAAATCCTCTATAGTGAAATCCTCTATAGTGAAATCCTCTATAGTGAAATCCTCCATAGTGAAATCCTCTATAGTGAAATCCTCTATAGTGAAATCCTCTATAGTGAAATCCTGTATAGTGAAATCCTCCTGAGTAAGAAAATTGCCCCGTAAACAAATTTTCTTCAGTCTGCCCTGAATGGCCTGGTGATGATGAGGCCATTGATGAGGCCTGTAGACACTGTAGATGGTGAGGCCTGTAGACACTGTAGATGATGAGGCCTGTAGACACTGTAGATGATGAGGCCTGTAGACACTGTAGATGATGAGGCCTGTAGACACTGTAGATGATGAGGCCTGTAGACACTGTAGATGATGAGGCCTGTAAACACTGTAGATGAAAAGGCCTGTAGACACTGTAGATAGAGTGGCCTGTAGACACTGTAGATGATGAGGTCTGTAGACACTGTAGATAGAGGCCTGTAGACACTGTAGATGATGAGGTCTGTAGACACTGTAGATAGAGAGGCCTGTAGACACTGTAGATGATGAGGTCTGTAGACACTGTAGATAGAGAGGCCTGTAGACACTGTAGATGGTGAGGCCTGTAGACACTGCAGATTATAAGGTCTGTTCTCTCCCCGAATAGTTCATCAAGCAATTGTACCCACATGTCAGTTTCTTGTGTACTCTCCGTCTTTCCGAAATCTCTTGTAACTATGGACCTATAATTGTTGTTTGTTTAACTACACAAATTAGTACAATGATTAATGTGGTATTTACTCTCTGTATAAAGCCAATAAAGAATAATGCCAATAAACTTTTATTAAATAATATATTTTTTCCCTATTGTTTTTAATGGTAAAATATAGTCTAAAAATATATATATCAAAATCATTTAATTATTGAAAAACATTATATATCAGAGTAAAGTAATAATATCTAATAATCCACCTCCGCACGATAAATAACTGTCTCAATGATACAATCTCTCGCATTTCTCTTATTTTGAGCCAAATCACATAACTTTTCTCCAGATGAAGTCGTAGAAGTTCTCTCATGGCAAATATTTTGCCTCATATTCTGACAAGCTTTACTATGTCTGCTAGAGGCGTATCTGTGATACATATTGGTACCTGTGATACGTACTGGTATCTGTGATACATACTGGTACCTATGATACGTAGTGATATCTGTGATACGTACTGGTATCTGTGATACAATAAAAAAACATTTATAGATATGTGTGTGCGTGTGTTTGTTTGTGTATATGAAGAGGCATGTTTGTTATATGTGAAATAGATTTCAGTACCGTCAGTTGATAGGATTTTTCTGTTTCTAAATAATTATTATTAATTCCCTGCAAACGAATTCATGTGCACTTACTCATTTAAATCATGTGTATACCATGTATGGTATTTAGAAATGGAATTTTGAAAATATAAATTGTCCCTATTTTTAGCACATTTTTCAAATAATTATAGGTATAATTTTTTTCTAATTCAGATAACTAAAAAATTTTATAGTATAGAGCAACTTTTTCTTTTTAAAACAAGCCATCCAACGGCTCTGTACAACAAAAACTGACAGAAATATAGAGCGTCAATCAACCAAAATGTAAGTTTTCAGGAGAGGCTGAAACATCTCTACCATCATGTCACCTCGCTCTAGAAGGATATGTCACTTAGAACAGTGACACATCCTCCTCGTACAAAAGTCAGTACGGCACTGATTTCTTATTGAAGCCTAGATTACAGGGGATGGTTCTATACCTCCCAAATCAAACGTGGAAGGTCGGATACGTTCCTAGCCGCTCCTCCACCTTGTCTCTGCGCGCTACAGACAAGCCATGACTGTAATACTCACAGCGTAACACACCTGTTGGTACGTTTAGGCGAATACATTTATTGATATCTTTGACTTTTATGAAGGCTGGCTATCCTCTTTAACCACATGGTAATAAAAATGGATCAATGATAGACCTATCATGGCTGAGAACATATGTATGTGTATGCAATCTGTAATTGTTTGTGGGGTTGAAGATGAACAGAAATGAAAATATCACCAGGCCATTCCCCAAAGAAGGTGTGTGGAGGTAGGAACTTGAAATTAACACTTCGAATTACTATGAATTCCTGCAATTTCCTGGAATGCATAGGAACATAGCTAATTCCAGATGGAGGTGGAATTTTTATTAAAATTCCAGAGGGTGTATATGTACGTATGTACAAACTACCTTCAATTAAAGACAGTGAAAAAGAAGGTGAATTGTTATGTTTTGGATTACTTATGAGTTACCATAGGTAGGGTAAAGGAGCAATTGCCAGATTAAAATTAAATGCAGGATAGAAATCTCAATGGGTTGTTAATAAGAAACGAACAAAAATGTTAAAATTTATACATTGTTTAAAAACAAGAAAATAATAACATATTGAAATTTTTATTCTGTATTTAATTCGCATTAAATCATCATAATTTTATAATACTTTAGTGATTACCCCAAAAAATATTCATTCTGTAACTAATGATGTAGTGGGAGTTTTTTTATTTGCCCATTGGAAGTTTTTTCCGACGTTTACTGACGTCCGAAAAGTTACTGACTCAACATTTTCCAAACTTTTTATTCGCACTTTTCTAAACTTTGGTGGAAATCTTTTAAAATCTTTACAATTCGATTTTATTTTTCGAAATGATCTCTAGATAATATTTATCTAGGATAACTGATAATGTAAATAACTGTTCATTATTAATATATTGCAGTATATATAACTATATACACAGATAAAGATTTTATTTAAAAATGAAACAAAGTAAAATAATAATTTTGTATTTATTTTTGGACTTAAATTTAGAAAATTCGTAACCGATTATTTGCACCATTTTAATATTTCTGAATAAAAACACTCTTGCATCAAAGAATCAAACCATGGATACACAACTGACTGTATCTGTGATACAGTGTTTGGGTATGAATAAAGCATGGATACACAACTGACTGTATCTGTGATACAGTTTGAGTATGAATAAAGCATGGATACACACCTGACTGTATCTGTGATACAGTGTTTGGGTATGAATAAAGCATGGATACACAACTGACTGTATCTGTGATACAGTTTGAGTATGGATAAACCATGGATACACACCTGACTGTATCTGTGATACAGTGTTTGGGTATGAATAAAGTATGGATATACAACTGACTGTATCTGTGATACAGTTTGAGTATGAATAAAGCATGGATACACAGCTGACTGTATCTGTGATACAGTGTTTGGGTATGAATAAAGCATGGATTCACAACTGACTGTATCTGTGATACAGTTTGGGTATGGATAAAGCATGGATACGCAACTGACTGTATCTGTGATACACTATAAATAATTTAATTTTATTCGTTACGTAGAAAATGTAAATATTTTCTCATGATTTTCAATCGTGTTTCTTATTCAAAATAAATATTCCACAGAAGTTTTACAGATAATTGAGTACGTATGAAATACAAGGAAAATTACAATATAGATTGCTAACGCTCGCTATTCTTCATTCTTGAACATTAAAATGATTTGCAATCACGAATCACAAAGTGTGATTACTTTTGTACACTGTAGTTATTTACCATTGGAAGTAGTAAAAAGGGCTAAAAGATCGAAACATGTTACAAATGTTAGACCAATAGTACAGTAAAACTTCTCTATAGTGAAATCCTCTATAGTGAATGTATGGTCTTGAGTTAGGAAGTAGCCTCTATAGTGAATCAATTTTAAGTTCTCTAAAACTGATGGCCATTTATTGGATACTAAGGAAAGTTTGTTCACTGTAGAGGCTACTTCCTTACTCAGGACACTATTTCACTATAGAGGATTTCACTATAGAAGAGTTCTACTGTAGAACTTATGAGATTAAAGAAACTAATACTTTATAGAATAAACTACAGCTTTTTAAAACAGAGACATAGTGTATGCATTTACAGCAAATAATCTATTAATACAAAATCAAATAATAAATATAATAGGGTATATATATATGTACACTGAAAAAAAATTGCGAGTCAACATGACTCGTCGTTTGAGTCAAGGCAGCAAAACTCCAATACTGTAGTCTTTTTTCTTGATTGACTCTACCTGAGTCAATCTGACTATGAATTAGGAGTCAATATGACTCTTGTTTTTGAGTAAAATGTTAGGATGAGTCAAATTGACTCACATTTTTAGTCGGTTCTGGGATAAACTGAAAGCTAAAATTTTTGAGTCAATTTGACTCGTATTTTTTTGTCAGTGTTGTCACGTAGTGTACTAATCTTTGTGAACTTACATGTTTTTTTTTTCATTCTTAGGTAAGTTGACCCAGAAGCTTTTTTAAAACTTAAGTGGGTTCGAGTTTGATTTTTTCTTCATTTAATTTATTGTAATCTTAACTTCGAATTAACCATATGAATTTGAATAGAAAATAAATGGGGGAGAACTAGTGTGACAAGCCCATTAAAATGCACACCTACTAAGTCTAGTGTATACAAAGTCTCTAAAGCGTAAACAAGAGACACTAGTTAATGTAGAGACAACAAATAGAGATATTTAGAGATAGTAGAGACGAGAGTTAAGCTGTTATATGTTAAACAGTAACTGAATGGGTGTGAGGGAGAGTATAGTGTCAAATATACCTCTGAGTATAGTGTCAAATATACCTCTGAGTATAGTGTCGAATATACCTCTGAGTATAGTGTCAAATATAACTCTTAGTATAGTGTCGAATATACCTATGAGTATAGTGTCAAATATACCTCTGATTATAGTGTCGAATATACCTATGAGTATAGTGTCGAATATACCTCTGAGTATAGTGTCAAATGTACCTCTGAGTATAGTGTCGAATATACCTCTGAGTATAGTGTCGAATATACCTCTGAGTATAGTGTCAAATATACCTCTGAGTATAGTGTCAAATATACCTATGAGTATAGTGTCAAATATACCTCTGAGTATAGTGTCAAATATACCTCTGAGTATAGTGTCGAATATACCTCTGAGTATAGTGTCAAATATAACTCTTAGTATAGTGTCGAATATACCTATGAGTATAGTGTCAAATATACCTCTGATTATAGTGTCGAATATACCTATGAGTATAGTGTCGAATATACCTCTGAGTATAGTGTCAAATGTACCTCTGAGTATAGTGTCGAATATACCTCTGAGTATAGTGTCGAATATACCTCTGAGTATAGTGTCGAATATACCTCTGAGTATAGTGTCGAATATACCTCTGAGTATAGTGTCAAATATACATATGAGTATAGTGTCAAATATACCTCTGAGTATAGTGTCGAATATACCTCTGAGTATAGTGTCGAATATACCTCTGAGTATAGTGTCGAATATACCTCTGAGTATAGTGTCAAATATACCTCTGAGTATAGTGTCGAATATACCTCTGAGTATAGTGTCAAATATAACTCTTAGTATAGTGTCGAATATACCTATGAGTATAGTGTCAAATATACCTCTGATTATAGTGTCGAATATACCTATGAGTATAGTGTCGAATATACCTCTGAGTATAGTGTCAAATGTACCTCTGAGTATAGTGTCGAATATACCTCTGAGTATAGTGTCGAATATACCTCTGAGTATAGTGTCAAATATACCTCTGAGTATAGTGTCAAATATACCTATGAGTATAGTGTCAAATATACCTCTGAGTATAGTGTCAAATATACCTCTGAGTATAGTGTCGAATATACCTCTGAGTATAGTGTCAAATATAACTCTTAGTATAGTGTCGAATATACCTATGAGTATAGTGTCAAATATACCTCTGATTATAGTGTCGAATATACCTATGAGTATAGTGTCGAATATACCTCTGAGTATAGTGTCAAATGTACCTCTGAGTATAGTGTCGAATATACCTCTGAGTATAGTGTCGAATATACCTCTGAGTATAGTGTCGAATATACCTCTGAGTATAGTGTCGAATATACCTCTGAGTATAGTGTCAAATATACATATGAGTATAGTGTCAAATATACCTCTGAGTATAGTGTCGAATATACCTCTGAGTATAGTGTCGAATATACCTCTGAGTATAGTGTCGAATATACCTCTGAGTATAGTGTCAAATATACATATGAGTATAGTGTCAAATATACCTCTGAGTATAGTGTCGAATATATTACTGCAAAGTTATTACCTTACCATATACTTTTATATCAACTAAACTGTCGTAAATAATATTAAAACATAGCATTGTAAAAAAATAATGGAGCAAGGACGCTATAATTTATAAAGCAAAAGAGAAGCAAACTATGTCATCAACTAGAGCTATTGGTGATGTTATTTAACTTTGAAACAAATAATGCATTATTATAGAATATACCTATAATAATGTATAATAGAATAGAATATTTAGTAACTCTATACAGGGTGTTTCATTACAGATCTGACATAATATGACAGCTTGAATAAAAAACAAAAATAGGCACTTTTCGAAAATAGCAAAATGACTAAAAATAAAATGCTTCGTCATCGAGATATTTATACCCAAATTTTAGGGAAATTTTTGTATATGTATGTAGTTATGTACATAGGGAATTTCACTCAAAACAAACATTGTGTCACGAAAACCTAAATTATCAAAGCTACTCAGTTTTCGAAATAGTGACTTTTTAAAGTTTTAAAAGGACTCTTGCCTAGATACTCACAAGTACTTACGGTCCTAACTGATGATTATAAGTGTAAAATAGATTATAACAAACCTTAGACCTATTATGTTATTAATTGTATAATAATTTTGTTTTCTGTTCAATTTGTCACTACTAACCATCTGTTAGTACCGTAAGTACTTGTGAGTATCTAGGTAGGAGTCCATTTGAAACTATAAAAGTCACTATCTTCAATACTAGGCAGTTTTGATAATTTAATTTTTCGTGACACAATGTTTGTTTTCTGTTAAATTCCCTATGTATGTCAAAATAATTACCCCAGAATCAGGGTATCAATTTCTCGATTTTTGGACATTTTTTATTCCTGAAAATGTTTCATGTTATGGAAGATGTCAAATTTTGTCGCATCTGAAATGACTATACGACCGTCACATGAATATAGTATCTATGATACATACTCGATTTGTATCTATAATACATACTCAATTCGTATCTATGATACATACTCGATTTGTATCTATAATACATACTCAATTTGTATCTATGGTACATACTCAATTCGTATCTATGATACATGCTCAATATATATCATTGATGCATTGATACCTGCTCAATTCGTATCAATGATACCAGTCTGTATGTATCATAGATACACTGTTTTCATTTCACTTTAGTGATACCCCTTAGTTAGTAACTGTTAGAGTATTGAATTAATATGAGAGTCACTAAATGATGCTCGATGTGAATAATTAATGCAATGTACCTTAATAGGATTATCTTCGATGCTCCGCTCTATTTTTGGGTTGCGAAACACGTAGACTTATCGCACAGCACTGAAAAATAAATACTGGAATTGAATGTAAACTGTGAAGTGGAGATAAAATGTAAATTTCACATTTAAGAGTTTTATTTTAACAAAAATAAATTTTTGAAATTCATTTTATCAGATATTATTTTTTTCGAGAATTTTTTTTATAAAAAAATTAAATTGGTATTAAGATGCATGAGTTAGGTGGAAGAGGTACTTCATTTCCCCCACCCACCCTACACCTCCACCAAAGCGATGGGGGAATCTCTTCCTCCACCCCCCTCTACTCTGTACCCCGACAATCAAACCCCCCAGGTGGAGTACCGGTGGTTATGGTTCCCTCCCCCACCCACAGCTTCTCCTCCTTAAGTAGGGGGGCTAAGAACTTTTTCATTGGGGGTACCACCGGAGGAAGTGACACTGAATTCACCCCCTCTTGGATGACGGATTCATTAGGTAAGTATTGATTATTATTTATTACCTTAATTATTTGATTAATACTAGTGTACTTAACCGTTAAGAATAACGATTTATCATCAATACTAATTTATTACCCGTTATTAGGTTACTTTTAATGAATTCAATTAAAATTAAATTTTCTGCATAGTCTAATTTATTTTATAGATAAAAAACATTAAAAAATTGAAAAAAAACAGGGGAATTTAAATATCAAGTCAATATATTCCCGTGCGTATCATAGTTACATTCTTCATGTTTAATACCCGTAGTGTAAAAGCGGACACCAAATAAATAAATAAACACACTACGGGTATTATTAGCATGGATTGATTATTATATCATTCATATTTTTTTATTATTTAAATACCTTCATTGGTGAATATCATTACGTAACGCTAAAATATTTGTGTATTTTATTTCCATTCAGACTCAATTAAAAACCGAATAAAATTTTTCTTTTTAACGACACTTCTATTTTAAATGGTACAAAGATTACTGTACAGCTTTCAGAAGTGTCTCTTATAGGTACCACCACACTAGATAGGGTTAACAGAAGGGTAACACTAACACAGAAGGCAATTAGCATGGGTTGTAAAACAACCATCACAACCATTATAGAGGTTGTTTATACATTCTCAGCATGCAATGTTGGCAGGGGATATACTGTGTGAGGTAACAGGACTTTACTGAATAGTGATGATAGTTAATTCTGTAGTTTGGAAAATTGATTTAGTTTAAATTGATTTAATTGGAATATATTCTACTTTAATCATTTACCTCTCCATTTTCCTCCGTTTTCACCCCAATTAATCCTTCGCTCTTCCCTTTTTTGAATTTAATATTTCATAATAAAGATATAACATTTCATATATAATTGTAAATATAAATTTCCTTCGCGTAACTTTTCAATAGATCATTGTTCAATAACAATAAATGATACCGTATCCATGATACTATATCCATGATACCGTATCAATAATATCGTATAATGCTATATCCATGATACTATATCCATCATACCGTATCCATGATACTGTATCCATGATACTGTATCCATGATACCATATCCATGATACCATATCCATGATATAATATCCACGATACCGTATCCATGATACGCACCACTGATATGGTATCTCTTTTCTCCTTTAGTCTCGCCTCTAAAAAGAAAATATTCACCGGAAGAAAACTTTTTCGAGAGCTGAGCGAAATAAAATGAACACATTTTGAATTTCTACTGAAATTGCATTATCCTTTAAAATTCTGCGATGTGTTTTGAATGGAAATAGCTTTTTACGGCACATTTACCTGCTCTGAAGGAACTATTTGAAAAAAAAAGATTTACATTTATTTTGCATTGGTAAAAAGTATTTCAATATACCTAGTTTACACATTTCAGAAGATTCTCTAAAAAAACACAATTTTTTTATTTCTAAATTACGTTTAATATTACCACTGTAACACCTTAATCACCCGCTAGCATTTCTTTTTTGGACAGAATATATTCAGGGCTCATGAATGCAGAAAAGCTACTCCCTTTGTAATCTGAAATATTATTTATTCCCTTAGAACTGCTAAGCGGGTTATAAAAAATATCTACAATACATATTTGTATTTATGCTATGCATTAATCTTTAGGTTATGTAACTGTGTAATAAATAAGAGATGATATATTCTTCAGAATGTTCTGTCTATTTATTCTAACTGAAGTAGAAGGCTTGAATTATTTACGGAGGATGTATAATGCTATTTGATATAGTAGATAGTAATGCAAATAATGCTTGTAATAAATTAACGTAAATACCATAGTAAAGGAATTAACAAAATAAGGTAAAAATTTCCTCAAAAAAAAAAAAGATTACTATATCATATTAATTCATTTCAAAATATCATCATTTAATTTAACAATTACATAGCAAAAATAGTAAAGGATATATCTAACACATTAAAGTCTATCTATCATTATTTATTCTAATTTATTTTTCTGAATTATTGTTTTCAATTTATATATCTAAAAAAAAATCAATTTTTTTTCTTCTAAATTCTAATTTAAAACATTTTTTTTTCAAAACAATTTTTTCTAAATAATTTCCTTCAACTTGTACTCCTGACTCCGTATCTGTGATACGCTATTGCTCGGTATCTGGGGTACACATTGCAACATAACCAGTCTATTTTGATGATAGCGTATTAATAAACATTCGCTGTGACGTCACACATCGTTATCTTTATAGGGTTGTTTACGATAAGCTCCTTATCAGCTTATCTCTCACATGATGTTTCAGTAATCTTTATTGCATTGCAGTCGTAAGAAGGCAGCGTAAGTGTCATGAGGCGCGTTTATTAGTCCGGTAGATTTCCCGTACGATTATTCGCCGAAAAAAAATAAACAAAAAAAAAAATTAACCGAAAATTGAATTGACGAAAAAAACAGATAATATTAAAATAAATTTAAAGAATAGCTTGTCGCATTAAATTCATTATAAATGTATCTTTAATTGATACAAATTAAAATGGAATATGTGAACTATCTGATCAGTGGATTCCCGCACGTTCGCATTTAATATATATTTTAGTACCAATATTGAAGGATTGAACCCATATAATCATTTTTTAATCATCATTTTTACTGTTTTAATTTTTTTATGTTTTTAATTTTTGTATTGTTTTTAAAATTTTAGAAAAGTGACCGCCATCTTTTCGAAATAAAGTGACTAATATTTAACTAATTGGAATGAGTGCCGTTAACGAATCTTTCAACGAAGCGCTGGACATGGATAGCGTGAGGGTGGAAAAGAAAGAAGATGCGGGAAGAATACGGGATTACGACAAAGAGACGTCACCATACGGAGGTAAGTTTTACGGGGGAGTTACGGGAAAGAAGTGAGAATTACGGTGGAATTACGGAGAAGAAGTGAGAATTACGGTGGAATTACGGGGAAAAGTGAGAATTACGGGGAAGAAGTGAGAATTACGGGAAAGAGGAAAAGGTTTCGGTTTAATTACCAGAATTTTTTTTAATATCTATTTTATTCCAATTTTCATTTATTTATTTATCTGTTAACATATGTCATATCTTTCAAATGTTGATGATTTTTTTAAATGCTCACCAATTTCATCCAATACTTTAAGATGTTCTCAAAGGAACATATTAGCATATCGCGATAGCTGTGAAGTGTTACACAAACATACACCTACAGAGTAAGCATATGTACACACAGGCATATGTACACACAGGCATATACACACACACACACACACAGAGGAATATGAATTCAATCTTTAGAACCGTTTGATGTGTTTGGGAGAAAAAAAGTCAAGAACTTCATATGAAAAGGCCTGGAAACAATAAAGAGTGAATATCATTTAGAGCTCTGGGACAGACACGCTTTGACGAGTATTCTCCAATCACAAGCAGCCATGACTTCACAAAGTGTAAGATCACTGAAATTCACATCATTCCTCTTTGAGAATATTCCAAGTTGTCGTTTGGTGCCAAACTTAGCATTGTTATTGGATAGCTCCTCAGGAAGGTAGGAGGCATTTTCTAACATCAAAGAGGCAAGTCCTTCGCTCTTGTTTGCTCTTACACAGGCAAGAGTGTATCTTACTCTTACTCTTTCTCTGTCAGATATTGGGCTAATCTTTATCTTAACCCATCCGCTATCTTGAAATTTTTTAATGGTGTATTTTCACATTTGAGTTAGTAGCAGTGATACGGATATAATTGCACTGTATCTAGGAATACTTAAATAATTGCGCAGTATCTAGGATACACATTGCAGCAATCCTGCCTGCAATATTATGAGGAATGGTACCATCATCACCGTTTGGCACTTTCCAAAACACAATGCTGACCTCTGATTGGCTGTAGCCTTTCATACGTCATAGCTGTAAGGTTTGCATTCTCCAGAGTAAGGTAAGTGTTGAAGTTTTGTACCTAGCATCGTAACTTTTTAGGTCAAGGCTTTCTCATCTAATAAGGATGGCTTGAGCGAAGATGAGGATAAACTTCTATGGTGTATTCTGAGGAAGTGAACCTTGTTAGGAAGTGGAAGGAGTAAAGTTAGTTCTGGGGTGATTGAGGTTTGCAAATCGGTGAGACGTGGGAGGGATTTTAGTAGGTAAATTAAATTACAAAGCCTGTCTATATCTTGGATTCAAACCAATACCTTTTAGCTAAAATGACGTAACTCTAATTCATTGAAATGAGTGTACCATTTTGGTTTTCATCAAAATTTTCACGTCAAAGTCAAGAGTAGAAGTAGGTATGGACACTGTACTCAGTCGTAGTCAAGAGTAGAAGTAGGTATGGACACTGTACTCAGTCGTAGTCAAGAGTAGAAGTAGGTATGGACACTGTACTCAGTCGTAGTCAAGAGTAGAAGTAGGTATGGACACTGTACTCAGTCGTAGTCAAGAGTAGAAGTAGGTATGGACACTGTACTCAGTCGTAGTCAAGAGTAGAAGTAGGTATGGACACTGTACTCAGTCGTAGTCAAGAGTAGAAGTAGGTATGGACACTGTACTCAGTCATGGTCAAGAGTAGAAGTAGGTATGGACACTGTACTCAGTCGTAGTCAAGAGTAAAGTAGGTATGGACACTGTACT
The DNA here is from genome assembly GCA_947561585.1 of Caprella mutica. NCBI lineage: Eukaryota > Metazoa > Arthropoda > Malacostraca > Amphipoda > Caprellidae > Caprella > Caprella mutica. Next base: position 35,542 of record CANNZV010001451.1, on the reverse strand, counting down.
CAGTCGTAGTAGGTATGGACACTGTACTCAGTCATGGTCAAGTGTAGAAGTAGGTATGGACACTGTACTCAGTCGTAGTCAAGAGTAAAGTAGGTATGGACACTGTACTCAGTCGTAGTCAAGAGTAGAAGTAGGTATGGACACTGTACTCAGTCGTAGTCAAGAGTAGAAGTAGGTATGGACACTGTACTCAGTCGTAGTCAAGAGTAGAAGTAGGTATGGACACTGTACTCAGTCGTAGTCAAGAGTAGAAGTAGGTATGGACACTGTACTCAGTCGTAGTCAAGAGTAGAAGTAGGTATGGACACTGTACTCAGTCGTAGTCAAGAGTAGAAGTAGGTATGGACACTGTACTCAGTCGTAGTCAAGAGTAGAAGTAGGTATGGACACTGTACTCAGTCGTAGTCAAGAGTAGAAGTAGGTATGGACACTGTACTCAGTCATGGTCAAGAGTAGAAGTAGGTATGGACACTGTACTCAGTCGTAGTCAAGAGTAAAGTAGGTATGGACACTGTACTCAGTCGTAGTAGGTATGGACACTGTACTCAGTCATGGTCAAGTGTAGAAGTAGGTATGGACACTGTACTCAGTCGTAGTCAAGAGTAAAGTAGGTATGGACACTGTACTCAGTCGTAGTCAAGAGTAGAAGTAGGTATGAACACTGTACTCAGTCGTAGTCAAGAGTAGAAGTAGGTATGAACACTGTACTCTGTCGTAGTCAAGAGTAGAAGTAGGTATGGACACTGTACTCAGTCGTAGTCAAGAGTAGAAGTAGGTATGGACACTGTACTCAGTCGTAGTCAAGAGTAGAAGTAGGTATGGACACTGTACTCAGTCATGGTCAAAAGTAGAAGTAGGTATGGACACTGTACTCAGTCATGGTCAAGAGTAGAAGTAGGTATGGACACTGTACTCAGTTCCTGTGTACCTACTAGTAAAGATTTTATTCTTGTGAAAACATTTCGATTGTTTTGTTTTCAATAGAAAACTTTTAGTTCTTCCAGTTGGTTGGTTTTGGTCCAGTACATTTATTTCTCTACTCGTTAACTTTCAAAAGGGGTTTCGATAGCTTTGTTCGAACAGACCGAAATAACCGTAAATGTCCTTATTGAATCTGCGGTCTGAGCGTTTGGACATTGTTCCCAAAATACGAGAAATGGAAGTTAAAATAAACACGATAGTTGAACCGAAAAACATGATATGTGAGAGAAAATAAATTGAAAGTAATTTGAATTTTACGAAAATTAACTTAAAAATACACATTAATTAAAGTATAATACAGGAAATATAGACTGAAATACATGTAATTTAAGCAAAAATGTATGAATTTAATTTTATTATACATGAAATAAAATTAAAGGATATAATCTTAAAATACATGAAATTGAGCTAAAATGAATAAATTTCAATTCAAAATACATGTAATTTAAGTAAAAAAGAATGAATTAAACTTAAAATACATGAAATTCACTCACTGAAACACATGCCGTACATCCTTTATGTAAAATAATCTTTTCCACCACATTTTCAATCCTTTTCCAAGATTCTCTTATAATTTTCTCTTTTTCTCCTCAATTCAGTTATGTTCTTTTGAACGTTTCACCAGTTTTACCAATAATTAAATTTTCTCCTCCATCTTTGAAGTGAAGATTAAATCTTAAAGATTTTCTGGGGAAATAATCACTTGATGTTAGTTATTATATAATGATTATAAACAGCTGTTATTATTTGATATTATATAATGATTATAAACAATTATTATTATTTGATATTACATAATGATTATAAACATCTGTTATTATTTGATATTACATAATGATTAAATACAGCTGTTATTAATTCATATTATATAATGATTATAAACAGCTGTTACTATTTGATATTATATAATGATTATAAACAATTATTATTAATTGATAATATATAATGATTATAACAACTGTTATTATTTGACAGAAGTGGGTATGGTGATTATAAATAACTGTTATAATTTAAAAAAGTGCAAGGGCAAGAGTACTTATTTAAGAGTAAAAGTGAGTTAATGATTAAGAACAAGAGTGATTAAAGTAATTAAGAGCGAGAAATTAAGTGTGAGTAATTAAGAGCGAGAATGATCAAGAATGTAAAAGTTTAAGACAAAGAATGATCAAGAGTAAGAGTAAAAGAGTAGGAGTAAAAGAGTAAGAGTAAAAGAGTAGGAGTAAAAGAGTAAGAGTAAAAGAGTAAGAGTAAAAGAGTAAGAGTAAAAGAGTAAGAGTAAAAGAGTAAGAGTAAAAGAGTAAGAGTAAAAGAGTAAGAGTAAAAGAGTAAGAGTAAAAGAGTAAGAGTAAAAGAGTAAGAGTAAAAGAGTAAGAGAAAAAGAGTAAGAGTAAAAGAGTAAGAGTTAAAGAGTAAGAGTAAAAGAGTAAGAGTAAAAGAGTAGGAGTAAAAAAGTAGGAGTAAAAGAGTAGGAGTAAAAGAGTAAGAGTAAAAGAGTAGGAGTAAAAGAGTAAGAGTAAAAGAGTAGGAGTAAAAGAGTAAGAGTAAAAGAGTAAGAGTAAAAGAGTAGGAGTAAAAGAGTAAGAGTAAAAGAGTAAGAGTAAAAGAGTAAGAGTAAAAGAGTAAGAGTAAAAGAGTAGGAGTAAAAGAGTAAGAGAAAAAGAGTAGGAGTAAAAGAGTAAGAGTTAAAGAGTAAGAGTAAAAGAGTAAGAGTAAAAGAGTAGGAGTAAAAGAGTAGGAGTAAAAGAGTAGGAGTAAAAGAGTAGGAGTAAAAGAGTAGGAGTAAAAGAGTAAGAGTAAAAGAGTAAGAGTAAAAGAGTAAGAGTAAAAGAGTAAGAGTAAAAGAGTAAGAGTAAAAGAGTAAGAGTAAAAGAGTAGGAGTAAAAGAGTAGGAGTAAAAGTGTAAGAGTAAAAGAGTAAGAGTAAAAGAGTAGGAGTAAAAGAGTAAGAGTAAAAGAGTAAGAGTAAAAGAGTAAGAGTAAAAGAGTAAGAGTAAAAGAGTAAGAGTAAAAGAGTAAGAGTAAAAGAGTAAGAGTAAAAGAGTAGGAGTAAAAGAGTAAGAGTAAAAGAGTAAGAGTAAAAGAGTAAGAGTAAAAGAGTAAGAGTAAAAGTGTAAGAGTAAAAGAGTAAGAGTAAAAGAGTAGGAGTAAAAGAGTAAGAGTAAAAGAGTAAGAGTAAAAGAGTAAGAGTAAAAGAGTAAGAGTAAAAGAGTAAGAGTAAAAGAGTAAGAGTAAAAGAGTAAGAGTAAAAGAGTAAGAGTAAAAGAGTAAGAGTAAAAGAGTAAGAGTAAAAGAGTAAGAGAAAAAGAGTAGGAGTAAAAGAGTAAGAGTAAAAGAGTAAGAGTAAAAGAGTAAGAGTAAAAGAGTAGGAGTAAAAAAGTAGGAGTAAAAGAGTAAGAGTAAAAGAGTAAGAGTAAAAGAGTAGGAGTAAAAGAGTAAGAGTAAAAGAGTAAGAGTAAAAGAGTAAGAGTAAAAGAGTAGGAGTAAAAGAGTAAGAGTAAAAGAGTAAGAGTAAAAGAGTAAGAGTAAAAGAGTAAGAGTAAAAGAGTAGGAGTAAAAGAGTAAGAAAAAAAGAGTAGGAGTAAAAGAGTAAGAGTTAAAGAGTAAGAGTAAAAGAGTAGGAGTAAAAGAGTAAGAGTAAAAGAGTAGGAGTAAAAGAGTAAGAGTAAAAGAGTAAGAGTAAAAGAGTAAGAGTAAAAGAGTAAGAGTAAAAGAGTAAGAGTAAAAGAGTAAGAGTAAAAGAGTAGGAGTAAAAGAGTAAGAGTAAAAGAGTAAGAGTAAAAGAGTAAGAGAAAAAGAGTAAGAGTAAAAGAGTAAGAGTTAAAGAGTAAGAGTAAAAGAGTAAGAGTAAAAGAGTAGGAGTAAAAAAGTAGGAGTAAAAGAGTAAGAGTAAAAGAGTAAGAGTAAAAGAGTAGGAGTAAAAGAGTAAGTGTAAAAGAGTAAGAGTAAAAGAGTAAGAGTAAAAGAGTAAGAGTAAAAGAGTAGGAGTAAAAGAGTAGGAGTAAAAGTGTAAGAGTAAAAGAGTAAGAGAAAAAGAGTAGGAGTAAAAGAGTAAGAGTAAAAGAGTAAGAGTTAAAGAGTAAGAGTGAAAGAGTAAGAGTAAAAGAGTAAGAGTAAAAGAGTAATCAAAAGTAATACAGTTCTTTTGAATAATTTATTATTTATCCTCAATCGGTAACAATAGAGTGTCCGACAATAGAGTACTCACCCCATTATTGGGTACCTATACCAATTAATGATTCCCTCTTGTTCAAGCGAACTCTTTATGAAGAGTAAAAAAGGTTCATCGGAACTCTTACCAAGAGGCGTACAACTTCCACAAAACTTACCAAATTGAAACCATTGAAAATTCGTAGAGAGAACAAAGTTTGAGAGTTCATTTACAGTGTCTATTTACATACATTTACAGTGTCTATTTACATACATTTACAGTGTCTATTTACATTCATTTACAGTGTCTATTTACATACATTTACAGTGTCTATTTACATTCATTTACAGTGTCTATTTACATACATTTACAGTGTCTATTTACTTACATTTACAATGTCTATTTACATACATTTACAGAGTCTATTTACATACATTTACAGTGTCTATTTACATACATTTACAGTGTCTATTTACATTCATTTACAGTGTCTATTTACATACATTTACAGTGTCTATTTACATACATTTACAGTGTCTATTTACATACATTTACAGTGTCTATTTACATACATTTACAGTGTCTATTTACATACATTTACAGTGTCTATTTACATACATTTACAGTGTCTATTTACTTACATTTACAGTGTCTATTTACATACATTTACAGTGTCTATTTACATACATTTACAGTGTCTATTTACATACATTTACAGTGTCTATTTACATTCATCTACAGTGTCTATTTACATTCATCTACAGTGTCTATTTACATACATTTACAGTGTCTATTTGCATACATTTACAATCCATAATACTAATTGGATGTTGGATACCAATTGGTATCATGGATACCAATTAAAATAACTAGTTACTAATTAAAATGTAAATATATTTTTATCCCAAATAATTTTGTACGATATATATAATAACAAAAACAAATTAATAATATTCACTTAGTTCATAACATTTAATTTCAATTACTATTTTGTTCAGGATATTTCACATTAAGGGCATCGCCATCACCAGTTAATAGTCACTTTCTCATAATCTGTTATCAGTAAGAGATAAAGAGAGTTAGATAAGACGATTTCAAATGCTGCATATGGAACTACTGTGATCCATATATTCATTAATCTGCATTTATACTTATTTTAAAATTTAAAAAAAAATCAACAAAAGGCAATTAATGCAATCTAATTTTGCATATTTTTTTTATTGATTCAATAAAAAGACAATTTTTTTTATTATCGCCAAACCGTATTATCATTAATACGGAAAAATAATCCGTATTATCATTAATACGGAAAAATAAACCGTACTATCATTAATACGGAAAATAAACCGTATTATCAATAATACGAAAAATAAACCGTATCATCATTAACACGGAATAATAAACCGTATTATCATCAATACGGAATAATCAACCGTATTATCATAAATACGGAAAGTAAACCGTATTATCATTAATACGGAAAATAAACCGTATTATCATCAATACGGAATAATAAACCGTATTATCATAAATACGGAAAGTAAACCGTATTATCATTAATACGAAAAATAAACCGTATTATCATTAATACGAAAAATAAACCGTATCATCATTAATACGGAAAATAAACCGTATTATCATCAATACGGAATAATAAACCGTATTATCATAAATACGGAAAGTAAACCGTATTATCATTAATACGGAAAGTAAACCGTATTATCATCAATACGGAATAATAAACCGTATTATCATAAATACGGAAAGTAAACCGTATTATCATTAATACGAAAAATAAACCGTATTATCATTAATACGAAAAATAAACCGTATCATCATTAATACGGAAAATAAACCGTATTATCATCAATACGGAATAATCAACCGTATTATCATAAATACGGAAAGTAAACCGTATTATCATTAATACGGAAAATAAACCGTATTATCATCAATACGGAATAATAAACCGTATTATCATAAATACTGAAAGTAAACCGTATTATCATTAATACGAAAAATAAACCGTATCATCATTAACACGGAATAATAAACCGTATTATCATTAATACGAAAAATAAACCGTATCATCATTAATACGGAAAGTAAACCGTATTATCATTAATACGGAAAATAAACCGTATTATCATAAATACGGAAAGTAAACCGTATTATCATTAATACGGAAAGTAAACCGTATTATCATCAATACGGAATAATAAACCGTATTATCATAAATACGGAAAGTAAACCGTATTATCATTAATACGAAAAATAAACCGTATCATCATTAATACGGAAAGTAAACCGTATTATCATTAATACGAAAAATAAACCGTATTATCATTAATACGGAAAATAAACCGTATTATCATAAATACGGAAAGTAAACCGTATTATCATTAATACGGAAAGTAAACCGTATTATCATCAATACGGAATAATAAACCGTATTATCATAAATACGGAAAGTAAACCGTATTATCATTAATACGAAAAATAAACCGTATCATCATTAATACGGAAAGTAAACCGTATTATCATTAATACGAAAAATAAACCGTATTATCATTAATACGGAAAGTAAACCGTATTATCATTAATACGGAAAGTAAACCGTATTATCATTAATACGAAAAATAAACCGTATTATCATAAATACGGAAAGTAAACCGAATTATTAATAATACGGAAAAGTAAACCGTATTATCATTAATACGGAAAGTAAACCGAATTATTAATAATACGGAAAAGTAAACCGTATTATCATTAATACGGAAAGTAAACCGAATTATTAATAATACGGAAAAGTAAACCGTATTATTATTAATATGCAAATTATCAATTTGTATCCTATACTACCCCTTACATTAAAGAGTTAATTCGATTCTATTAATTTTACTAACTTCAGACACTTCACAATGAAGTGACAGCTGTAAAAGTATCTATATACAGTAGCTTTTTCTTGTAATTATCAATTTAAAATGGCGATCTCAGGTGTGTTTTTGCGAGTGTATAAATGATCAAAAGAAACAACTACAAAGCAACTCCAATTAAGTTACTTTTCTACCAAAGAAAACAAAGAAAATTTATCCCGGGGAGACTTGCTTAAAAATGAGAACAGAGAAGAAGAATATTACATAAGAGGTGTGATGATTTGTTACTCCTTTGTAACAAATACTTCATTGTAATTTCATTTATTAAAAATAATATTGAACATCGTATAAACTTTGATTTTTTTTTAGAAAATTCGATAGAAAAAAAATCAAAATATTTATCACTCATAACAATCTTACTTTAAATTAAATTCAAACGTCAATAAAATATAATCACACTTAGATTAATAATTATATATGCTAATAAATAAAAGGTATCAAGGATACCTGATACCGAAACGGATAAGGATACTTATTTAAAAATGTCCATTTAAACATTTCTTTATTAATTGTAGAATGTCTTTTATTTAAACGATAAATATAACATAGGTCTACAAGCCCATAATTTATTTCTTAATTATAAGAGATGTTCGGGAAAGGATAAAAACAATGGACAAGTTCGATAAGAAAGGTTTTGTTCTACTATAGAACATGTGAAACAGTTACATAAACAGTACCTACTTTATTACACAGACAGAGTAGCAACACTGAACGTTTTACAAGATCTGTAGCCAAAGCATAAAAAGAATTCACAAACAATTATCTTGAAATCTTAGAGTACAATATAAGTTATTAATTAAGATCAGTATACTTGTCAAAATAGTTCTTTACAAGAGCTGATTTAAAGATATTTAAATAGGGATATTTTAGATTATTTGGAGGTAGAGTGTCACAGTTTAGTGACTTTACTTTAGTTTAAGATTATCTGTGACGACTAATAACTGGAACAGAAGCATGACTAGTTTCATAAGATAAGATGGAATAGTTAAAATGATTTATATTTCTGAACAAACACACAAGCAAAAAATAATTATAAATAATCATCTTCAAAATACCAGTGAATACCACCCTCATAAAAAAATTCCGTACACTAAATGAGGTTTAAAATGACTACAGTAAAGAACAAACTACATGTAGAACAAACTATAGTACATACTGATTAAATTATTAACTTTGGTGGTATTAATTCTCTTAATTTGTAAATAACGCCAATCACCTTCGATAGGTTCCTACACACAGCATCAAAATGATCTTTATATTTCAGTTTACTATCAATGGTAAGACCAAGAAAATAGACATATTTTGTGAAGTTAACTCTAACATCCCTCACAATCAGACAGCTTGTGAGGTCCTCATCTTGCATCCTATTCGAAAAAAGAATCGCATCTGTTTTTTCAGCGTTCAGTGCCAATCTTTTTGAGATAGATAACGATGAGATAATCTCATGCACCCTATTCAAAAGACTACACAATTCCTGGAAGTTTGAATCTGGAGTAGAGATAGTTGTATCATCAGCAAATAAGATAGATTTCATGGAAAGTGAGGTATTGGAAAATTCAATAACATACAAAACAAGCAAAAGCGGCTCCAACACACTTCTCTGAGGTACGCCAATAGAATCAGTTCCATAATGTGAATAAGAATCGCCTACTTTAACAAACTGTCTACGGTTTTCCAAGTAACTCCTAAACCAATTAAGAGTCAAACCACGAACACCATAGTCTTCTGCTTGGACATCAGAATACAGTGATTAACGACATCAAATGCTTTTGAATAATCAATGAAGACAAAAAGGACGTCCAGATTTTCACAGATGTAGTCAGAAAAGTTCACAATCGCATCCACCATCGATTGACCTTTGCAGAAACCAAATATTTTGCTAAATAATGGCAGAATTGAAATAGACTTCAGTACCTTTACCGAAATAGTATCAATATCATACTTAGTATTTTTTAAAGACAAAATAACATCACTCACTTCATTTTCTGATACTGGATCGAAAAACCGGTAACAAACATTATAAAAGAAAGCGGGTTAGTAGAAGAGGCTGGCAGTGAATAACTGAACAAAAATGATCATTGAAATAAGAGAAAGTACTGATACAAGGGGTAGTACCGATACAAGGGGTAGTACCGATACAAGGGGTAGTACTGATACAAGGGGTAGTACCGATACAAGAGGTAGTACCGATACAAGGGGTAGTACCGATACAAGGGGTAGTAGCGATACAAGGGGTAGTACTGATACAAGGGGTAGTACCGATACAAGGGGTAGTACTGATACAAGGGGTAGTACCGATACAAGAGGTAGTACCGATACAAGGGGTAGTACCGATACAAGGGGTGGTACTGATACAAAGGGTAGTACCGATACAAGGGGTAGTACCGATACAAGGGGTAGTACCGATACAAGGGGTAGTACCGATACAAGGGGTAGTACCGATAGGTGGGTTAATATACCGATACAGGGGTAGTACGGATATAAGTTGTAGTACCGATACAAAGGGTAGTACCGATACAAAGGGTAGTACCGATACAAAGGGTAGTACCGATACAAAGGGTAGTACCGATACAAGGAGTAGTACCGATACAAAGGGTAGTACCGATACAAGGGGTAGTACCGATACAAGGGGTAGTATCGATACAAAGGGTAGTACCGATACAAGGGGTAGTACCGATACAAGAGGTAGTACCGATACAAGAGGTAGTACCGATACAAGAGGTAGTACCGATACAAGGGGTAGTAGCGATACAAGAGGTAGTACTGATACAAGGGGTAGTAGCGATACAAGGGGTAGTACGGATACAAGGGGTAGTACCGATACAAGGGGTAGTACCGATACAAGGGGTAGTACCGATACAAGGGGTAGTACTAATACAAGGGGTAGTACTGATACATGGGGTAGTGCCGATACAAGATGTAGTACCGATACAAGGGGTAGTACTGATACAAGGGGTAGTATGAATACAAGGGGTAGTACTGATACAAGGGGTAGTACCGATACAAGGGGTAGTACCGATACAAGGGGTAGTATCGATACAAAGGGTAGTACCGATACAAGGGGTAGTACCGATACAAGAGGTAGTACCGATACAAGAGGTAGTACCGATACAAGGGGTAGTAGCGATACAAGGGGTAGTACTGATACAAGGGGTAGTAGCGATACAAGGGGTAGTACGGATACAAGGGGTAGTACCGATACAAGGGGTAGTACTGATACAAGGGGTAGTATGAATACAAGGGGTAGTATCGATACAAAGGGTAGTACCGATACAAGGGGTAGTACCGATACAAGAGGTAGTACCGATACAAGAGGTAGTACCGATACAAGGGGTAGTACCGATACAAGAGGTAGTACCGATACAAGGGGTAGTACTAATACAAGGGGTAGTACTGATACAAGGGGTAGTACTGATACAAGGGGTAGTACTGATACAAGGGGTAGTACTGATACAAGGGGTAGTACTGATACAAGGGGTAGTACTGATACAAGGGGTAGTACTGATACAAGGGGTAGTACTGATACAAGGGGTAGTAGCGATACAAGGGGTAGTACGGATACAAGGGGTAGTACCGATACAAGGGGTAGTACTGATACAAGGGGTAGTATGAATACAAGGGGTAGTATCGATACAAAGGGTAGTACCGATACAAGGGGTAGTACCGATACAAGAGGTAGTACCGATACAAGAGGTAGTACCGATACAAGGGGTAGTACCGATACAAGAGGTAGTACCGATACAAGAGGTAGTACCGATACAAGGGGTAGTACCGATACAAGGGGTAGTACCGATACAAGGGGTAGTACTGATACAAGGGGTAGTACCGATACAAGGGGTAGTACCGATACAAGGGGTAGTACCGATACAAGGGGTAGTACCGATACAAGGGGTAGTACCGATACAAGGGGTAGTACCGATACAAGGGGTAGTACCGATAGATGGGTTAATATACCGATACTATCACCTCTTCAACATCTACTTCACTCCATTCGAAATAACATTAAGGCACCTCTCGTAAACATCAACACTCACATTCATCCCTACCACTAAATCTGCACTGACTTCCCCTTTCCATTGGGAATGGTGTGGGATACGATTGCATAATGTGCGGGAGAGTTTCCCCCGGGGGAGGGAGGGGGGGGGGGTGTACTAACTACCCTCTCTGCAGTAAATAGTTCCAGAATGTGACTGTGCGTGGTAGCGAGAGGACCTTTCCTAGCATCTCCTGTGGTGTTTTTCTCTCAGAGAGTGCATCTCCTAGTCTTATTTTCACTGGTGATCTGCTAGTCCCTCCTGTAGGACACTTACAGGATGTGCTGTGACTGTAGATAAAGCCTGTAGCAGTGACTTTAGCCTTTAGTACAGGTCCTACCGACTGTAGGTACACGGATGGGTTGGACCAGTTACAGTGCCCCTCTCTTTTCGGTGTAAAGATACGTGTGATAGAAATGTGATTAGTATATTATTCGGTGTGATAGAAATGTGATTATAAATGATATTCCGTGTGATAGGATTGTATTCTATATTAGTCTTGTTAAACTGCACCTTCTATTATATTATGTGTTAAACTATATTATTATATCATGTGTGATTATTTTAACAATATTATAATTATGTGTGATTATTAAAACACTGTTATTATATCATATGCAATTAATCAATAATATTATATCTTGTATGATTATATAAAACTACATTACTATATTACGTGTGATTATTTATACACTTTTATTATACAATGCGTAATTATTAAAAAAATGTCATTAGATCATGTTAGATTATTTAATAATATCAATTATTTGAGCATTATTATTATAGAGTACCGAACACTCATTTAACTTTAATAAAAAAGAATAAATAATAATGATGACATAAAACATCAATATTGACACAGTCGAAAGTTTTTGTTAGTATCGGAAGAACAAAAAGTAAACAAGACCATAATAACATTAATAAAGAACACACTGAAGTAAAATAGAGATATGTACTATCAGAGAAAAGAGTCACTGTGATGATGTACTATCAGAGAAAAGAGTCACTGTGATGATGTACTATTAGAGAAAAGAGTCACTGTGATGATGTACTATCAGAGAAAAGAGTCACTGTGATGATGTACTATTAGAGAAAAGAGTCACTGTGATGATGTACTATCAGAGTAAAGAGTCACTGTGATGATGTACTATCAGAGAAAAGAGTCACTGTGATGATGTACTATCAGAGTAAAGAGTCACTGTGATGATGTACTATCAGAGTAAAGAGTCACTGTGATGATGTACTATCAGAGAAAAGAGTCACTGTGATGATGTACTATCAGAGAAAAGAGTCACTGTGATGATGTACTATCAGAGAAAAGAGTCACTGTGATGATGTACTATCAGAGAAAAGAGTCACTGTGATGATGTACTGTCAGAGAAAAGAGTCACTGTGATGATGTACTATCAGAGAAAAGAGTCACTGTGATGATGTACTATCAGAGAAAAGAGTCACTGTGATGATGTACTATCAGAGAAAAGAGTCACTGTGATGATGTACTATCAGAGAAAAGAGTCACTGTGATGATGTACTGTCAGAGAAAAGAGTCACTGTGATGATGTACTATCAGAGAAAAGAGTCACTGTGATGATGTACTATCAGAGAAAAGAGTCACTGTGATGATGTACTATCAGAGAAAAGAGTCACTGTGATGATGTACTATCAGAGAAAAGAGTCACTGTGATGATGTACTATCAGAGAAAAGAGTCACTGTGATGATGTACTATCAGAGAAAAGAGTCACTGTGATGATGTATTATCAGAGAAAAGAGTCACTGTGATGATGTACTATCAGAGAAAAGAGTCACTGTGATGATGTACTATCAGAGAAAAGAGTCACTGTGATGATGTACTATCAGAGTAAAGAGTCACTGTGATGATGTATTATCAGAGAAAAGAGTCACTGTGATGATGTATTATCAGAGAAAAGAGTCACTGTGATGATGTACTATCAGAGAAAAGAGTCACTGTGATGATGTACTATCAGAGAAAAGAGTCACTGTGATGATGTACTATCAGAGTAAAGAGTCACTGTGATGATGTATTATCAGAGAAAAGAGTCACTGTGATGATGTACTATCAGAGAAAAGAGTCACTGTGATGATGTACTATCAGAGTAAAGAGTCACTGTGATGATGTACTATCAGAGAAAAGAGTCACTGTGATGATGTACTATCAGAGAAAAGAGTCAATGTGATGATGTACTATCAGAGAAAAGAGTCACTGTGATGATGTACTATCAGAGAAAAGAGTCACTGTGATGATGTACTATCAGAGAAAAGAGTCACTGTGATGATGTACTATCAGAGAAAAGAGTCAATGTGATGATGTACTATCAGAGAAAAGAGTCACTGTGATGATGTACTATCAGAGAAAAGAGTCACTGTGATGATGTACTATCAGAGAAAAGAGTCACTGTGATGATGTACTACCAGATAAAAGAGTCACTGTGATGATGTACTATCAGAGAAAAGAGTCACTGTGATGATGTACTATCAGAGAAAAGAGTCAATGTGATGATGTACTATCAGAGAAAAGAGTCACTGTGATGATGTACTATCAGAGAAAAGAGTCACTGTGATGATGTACTATCAGAGTAAAGAGTCACTGTGATGATGTACTATCAGAGTAAAGAGTCACTGTGATGATGTACTATCAGAGAAAAGAGTCACTGTGATGATGTACTATCAGAGAAAAGAGTCACTGTGATGATGTACTATCAGAGAAAAGAGTCACTGTGATGATGTATTATCAGAGAAAAGAGTCACTGTGATGATGTACTATCAGAGTAAAGAGTCACTGTGATGATGTACTATCAGAGAGAAGAGTCACTGTGATGATGTACTATCAGAGAAAAGAGTCACTGTGATGATGTACTATCAGAGAAAAGAGTCACTGTGATGATGTACTATCAGAGAAAAGAGTCACTGTGATGATGTACTATCAGAGAAAAGAGTCACTGTGATGATGTACTATCAGAGAAAAGAGTCACTGTGATGATGTACTATCAGAGTAAAGAGTCACTGTGATGATGTACTATCAGAGAAAAGAGTCACTGTGATGATGTACTACCAGATAAAAGAGTCACTGTGATGATGTACTACCAGAGTAAAGAGTCACTGTGATGATGTACTATCAGAGTAAAGAGTCACTGTGATGATGTATTATCAGAGAAAAGAGTCACTGTGATGATGTACTATCAGAGAAAAGAGTCACTGTGATGATGTACTATCAGAGAAAAGAGTCACTGTGATGATGTACTATCAGAGAAAAGAGTCACTGTGATGATGTACTATCAGAGAAAAGAGTCACTGTGATGATGTACTATCAGAGAAAAGAGTCACTGTGATGATGTACTACCAGAGAAAAGAGTCAAAAGTGGATGAATTAAATGAAATTGGAAGAAACAGTTGGAAAAAAAAAATGGCTCCATTAACAAATTCATCTATCATCTATCAGTGAGAAACTGATAGAGAAACTCATTGATGCAGAAAAGCTACTCTAATATCTTCTCTATATTGTATCATTGATTTGATTTGATTTCTTCGAATCCCATTCTCCACTCTACTCATTCACCAGTCTACCCATTCACCACTCTACCCATTCACCACTCTACCCATTCACCACTCTACTCATTCACCACTCTACTCATTCACCAGTCTACTCATTCTCCACTCTACTCATTCACCAGTCTACTCATTCACCAGTCTACTCATTCTCCACTCTACTCATTCACCAGTCTACTCATTCTCCACTCTACTCATTCACCACTCTACTCATTCACCAGTCTACTCATTCTCCACTCTACTCATTCACCAGTCTACTCATTCACCAGTCTACTCATTCTCCACTCAACTCATTCACCAGTCTACTCATTCTCCACTCTACTCATTCACCACTCTACTCATTCACCAGTCTACTCATTCTCCACTCTACTCATTCACCACTCTACCCATTCACCACTCTACTCATTCACCACTCTACTCATTCACCACTCTACTCATTCACCAGTCTACCCATTCTCCACTCAACCCATTCACCACTCAACCCATTCTCCACTCTACTCATTCACCAGTCTACCCATTCACCAGTCTACTCATTCACCACTCTACTCATTCACCACTCTACTCATTCACCACTCATCCCATTCACCACTCTACCCATTCACCACTCTAACCATTCACCACTCTAACCATTCACCACTCTACCCATTCACCACTCTACCCATTCTCCACTCTACTCATTCACAACTCAACCCATTCACCACTCAACCCAATCTCCACTCTACCCATTCTCCACTTTACCCATTCTCCACTCTACCCATTCTCTACTCAACCCATTCACCACTCAACCCATTCTCTACTTTTCGTCTAAGTGTTCGAAAACCGATGCCAGTGGTTCGAAATTCAATAAGTCGATACTTTGTAAAGTCTTCCACAACTTTTTGATATGTAGAATCGAATTCAACATTTGCCAAATAGTTTATTGATGTTTTAATGAATCTGCATTGAATTTATAAACTCTTAACGTTAAAAATTCTACTTTATATTTATAAATACGTATTTTCTCATTATTTAATGTTAGTTTAAAAACTTAGTACAAAGTATTCCTTTGAATGACTGATGTTAAAATTAATATTTAATTAAGGACTTAAAATACGCATGTTAATAATCAAATATTACAAATAATTAAAATGGTTGTATCTCATAGAAATAATTACATGGCACTTTGTTTGTTAAATGCCACTGCATTCCACAGTTGCCACTGTATGCCATAGTTGCCACTTTACGCCACAGTTGCCAATGCATGCCACAGTTGCCACTGTATGCCACAGTTGCCACTGCATTCCACAGTTGCCACTGTATGCCATAGTTGCCACATTACGCCACAGTTGCCAATGCATGCCACAGTTGCCACTGTATACCACAGTTGCCACTGCATGCCACAGTTGCCACTGCAATGCCACAGTTTCCACTGTATGCCACAGTTGCCACTGCAATGCCACAGTTTCCACTGTATGCCACAGTTGCCACTGCAATGCCACAGTTGCCACTGCATGCCACAGTTGCCACTACATTCCACAGTTGCCACTGTATGCCACAGTTGCCACTACATTCCACAGTTGCCACTGTATGCCACAGTTGCCACTGTACGCCACAGTTGCCAATGCATGCCACAGTTGCCACTGTATACCACAGTTGCCACTGCATGCCACAGTTGCCACTGCAATGCCACAGTTTCCACTGTATGCCACAGTTGCCACTGCAATGCCACAGTTGCCACTACATTCCACAGTTGCCACTGTATGCCACAGTTGCCACTGTACGCCACAGTTGCCAATGCATGCCACAGTTGCCACTGTATACCACAGTTGCCACTGCATGCCACAGTTGCCACTGCAATGCCACAGTTTCCACTGTATGCCACAGTTGCCACTGCAATGCCACAGTTTCCACTGTATGCCACAGTTGCCACTGCAATGCCACAGTTGCCACTGCATGCCACAGTTGCCACTGCAATGCCACAGTTTCCACTGTATGCCACAGTTGCCACTGCAATGCCACAGTTTCCACTGTATGCCACAGTTGCCACTGCAATGCCACAGTTGCCACTGCATGCCACAGTTGCCACTGTATGCCACAGTTGCCACTGCAATGCCACAGCTGCCACTGCATGCCACAGTTGCCACTGCAATGCCACAGTTTCCACTTTATGCCACAGTTGCCACTGCAATGCCACAGTTGCCACTGCAACGCCACAGTTGCCACTGCATGCCACAGTTGCCACTGCAATGCCACAGTTGCCACTGCATGCCACAGTTGCCACTGCATGCCACAGTTGCCATTTACACCACTATTTTCTTTTCTTGTACACAATGTTGGGTAAATAGAAGGGGAAAATGTTTACTTTGTCTATAAGGGGAAACAAAGGGACAACTTGAGTCAATAGAGCAGTAAATACGATTATTACTCCGTCAAGGAGCTAATACCCGCACAGAAAATTAATGTGGGGGTCTATAAGATTAAGTATGGTCCACCTTAATCTTCTATGGACTCTCCATAAGTTTCCCCTCTTAATCTTCTATGGTCCCACAATAATTTCTCTCTTAATCTTCTATGGCCCCACCATAACTTTCCCCTGTTAATCTTCTACGGCCCAACCATTACTTTCCAATCTCAATCTTCTATGGTCCCACAATAACTTTCTCTCAGAGTATCCCCTCTTAAACTTCCTTGCCAGTCTCTTCCATCACTAACAAGAATATTACTTCATAATAAGCAATAGGTATCTATGATAATCAATATACATTTACTTTCTTCTATAAATATTTACAGACTATTATGCTAATCAGAGTAATCAGAGAAAGAATTGTGACGGGATAAATTCCTACCATTGTGTCATCAGAGACGGAACATGCAATGATGATTTTATTGTACATACTTTATAGGGTAATTTACGACTTATCGGACAGTCTAACATATTCGATCATAGAACACTGTACAATTATAATAATTTATCGGGTTATTTTAATTGGTATATTAAAATATTCCAAAATATTATTGGAGTAATTAAATATAATTAATTGAATAATTAACGTATAAATAATAATTATCAGATGACGGATAATGCGAAAATTTTCCATAATTCGGGATTTGCCCTAAAATTATTTTTCAATTATTTTTCAATTGTAAATATTATATATAGAGATAAATATTTTAATCTATGGACATTGCTACCAGTATTTAATTTAAAATATTTCAATCTATTGATATTGCTACCAGTATTTAAGTTACAATATTTTAATCCATGGACATTGCTACCAGTATTTAAGTTACAAAATTTTATTCCATGGACATTGCTACCAGTATTTAAGTTACAATATTTTATTCCATGGACATTGCTACCAGTATTTAAGTTACAATATTTTAATCCATGGACATTGCTACCAGTATTTAAGTTACAATATTTTATTCCATGGATATTGCTCCAGTATTTAAATTACAATATTTTAATCTAAGGACGTTGCTACCAGTATTTAAGCTACAATATATAATCTACGGATATTACTACCAGTATTTAAGTTACTATATTTTAATCTACGGATATTGCTACCAGTATTTAAGTTATTTTATTTTTATCTATTGATATTGCTACCAGCATTTAAGTTATTTTATTTTTATCTATTGATATTGCTACCAGTATTTAAGTTACTTTATTTTAATCTACGGATATTTCTACCAGTATTTAAGTTACTTTATTTTAATCTCTGGATATTGCTAATGATATGCAATAGGTTGAGGTTGGTCTTCCAGGGATAATAAGGGTTCTCTCCTTGACTTTGTGTTTGTCAAACAAACAACAGCGACTGCATCTATATATGCGATCGAAAAGCTTTTAGTGTTTGTTAAAAGAGAAAGCCATCCTGTATTTTAGGAATGCCTTTTTGATAGTCGGAATGATGAGTCCTTTTATATGGAATGTACGAATGCCACTGAAATGGTGAAAAAATAATGAAGGAATATTTTATAAATAGACGTTATTTATAAATAGATTTTATATAGCAACATAGTTTTTATTTAAGCAGACGTTATATAGCATCAGACGTTATATAGCATCAGACGTAATATAGCAATAGATGTTATATAGCAATAGATGTCATGTATACAGATGTCATTTCCAAATTCTCATCTACATTACTAATTATTCACAATCAATGCATTCGAATAATCAGTATTCACGCAATGATTGACA
Source organism: Caprella mutica (assembly GCA_947561585.1). Taxonomy (NCBI): domain Eukaryota; kingdom Metazoa; phylum Arthropoda; class Malacostraca; order Amphipoda; family Caprellidae; genus Caprella; species Caprella mutica. The sequence goes on along the minus strand of CANNZV010001451.1, from coordinate 16,693 downwards.
ACATACCAAAACATTTGAACAATATTGGAATTACAATATTTATTTGGTTTGGTATATACAGATATAACTGTATTATAGTTAAACAGATATTTTCAAATTGTTTTCGAGTTTTTTTTTCTTTTTTGCTATAAAATAATGCTACGTTGAAATTTGGAAAAATGTTTTAATTTTCAACTAGCTCTAGATGACGTTTTTCAATTATTTTAAAATTATAAAATTAATCATTATTATCATACATTCCAATAATTACAAAATCTATATTTGTATATTATAACGTGTTAAGATAAGTACATTAAATCTATATATTAAGTGTATCTTTATATCATATGTAATCTTTATATCATATGTTTATCTTTATATCATATAGTATATCAAACATCATATATTATCTCTCTATCAAATAAAGATAACAATTGCAACACTTTATAATCATTCAATAAATTACGTAACACTTTTCTAAAGATATAAAGAGAGACATAAGATTATGGTATAATAAATTACAAGGGACTTTCCAGTAAAAAGTTAATGTATATCCCTGCTCTAGAAATGGTGTAGTGCTGCATTAGAAGTAAAAACTAGGGAAACTAGTAAAAAAACTAGGGAAACACTCTAATGAAACAAAATAGTGTGATAAATTAGGATAAAGTTAACGAACTTTTTGGTGGTAGAAGAAAAAGCTTTTTATTCAGTGATTCATTATTGAAACATAAATTAGAAATTTTTATTTCAATGGAAAGTTTGACTAATAACATATACATACGTACATTGAAAAAAAAATTTGCACTTTGCTTCCAAATTCCCCCCATTGCTCCTAATTCCCTCCAATTCTCCTCATCTCACCCAGTGCTCCTCATTCCACCACTCCTCATTCCCCCACTTCTCCTCATTCCCCCCCCTTCTCCTTATTCCACCACTCCTCCTCATTCCACCACTCCTCATTCCCCCCACTTCTCCACATTTCCCCCACTTCTCCTTTTCCACCACTCCTCCTCATTCCCCTACTTCTCCTCATTCCACCACTCCTCATTCCGCCACTCCAAATTCACCCCATTTCTCCTCATTCCCTCCACTTCTCCTCATCTCACCCAGTGCTCCTCATTCCACCACTCCTCATTCCACCACTCCTCATTCCCCCCACTTCTCCTCATTCCCCCCCCCCCTCTCCTCATTCCCCTACTTCTCCTCATTCCACCACTCCTCATTCCGCCACTCCAAATTCACCCCATTTCTCCTCATTCCCCCCACTTCTCCTCATTCCCCCCCTTCTCCTCATTCCCCTACTTCTCCTCATTCCACCACTCCTCATTCCGCCACTCCAAATTCACCCCACCTCTCCTCATTTCCCACCCTTCTCCTCAATCCCCCACTTCTCCTCCTTCCCCCACTCCCCATTCCCCCCCCACTTCTCATTTCCCCCACTCCTCTCCCCCACTCTACATTAGTAACCCCCAAGGCACTCCAATGCAGTAAAATATTTACCTAAGGTAACCTCTTTTCCAAATAGTGCGAATTACTGCATTAAACATAAGAGTTAGCTTATAGCTTATTAATATGGTTTAAGGTGTGCCGTATGGCTTATTAATATGGTTTAAGGTGTGCCGTATGGCTCATTAATATGGAGTTACACCCTAAAGCTACCACAATAAAACCTATATAGAATAAATAAAATGTCTGTCGGAAGAAACATGGAGACTTGTATGAGACGCAGTTATGAAACAATGAAACAAATTTATTGAGGAGTAAAAGAAACATAATATACATTAAAAGAATTAAAAGTAGGTATTACGTGTATACTTATTCAAGCCCTTTTATAAATTCCTGCATATTGCAGGACCTTTTCGGGCAAGTTTGGATACTATTGGTAATATGAAAAATAAAGCTAGGATAATTAAATGTTAAATGGATAAAGAGTAAATTAAAATTAAAAAAAATAAGGCTATTAAAGATGCATGTTAAATGGATAAAGAGTAAATGAAAATTAGAAAATAAGGCTATTATAGATGCATGTTAAATGGATAAAGAGTAAATGAAAATTAGAAAATAAGGCTATTATAGATGCATGTTAAATGGATAAAGAGTAAATGAAAATTAAAAAAATAAGGCTATTAAAGATGCATGTTAAATGGATAAAGAGTAAATGAAAATTAGAAAATAAGGCTATTATAGATGCATGTTAAATGGATAAAGAGTAAATGAAAATTAGAAAATAAGGCTATTATAGATGCATGTTAAATGGATAAAGAGTAAATGAAAATTAAAAATAAGGCTATTATAGATGCATGTTAAATGGATAAAGAGTAAATGAAAATTAGAAAATAAGGCTATTATAGATGCATGTTAAATGGATAAAGAGTAAATGAAAATTAGAAAATAAGGCTATTATAGATGCATGTTAAATGGATAAAGAGTAAATGAAAATTAGAAAATAAGGCTATTATAGATGCATGTTAAATGGATAAAGAGTAAATGAAAATTAGAAAATAAGGCTATTATAGATGCATGTTAAATGGATAAAGAGTAAATGAAAATTAAAAAATAAGGCTATTATAGATAACTGTTAAATGGATTCTCCTCATCTCACCCAGTGCTCCTCATTCCACCACTCCTCATTCCCCCACTTCTCCTCATTCCCCCCCCCCCCTTCTCCTTATTCTCCTCATAGGAGAATTATATAATATTAATGAAATTGTAATTTTAGTTTCCTTGAAAAATTGACATAAATTAGAAACAAAAATTTAAGAAATTAAAAATTTTCAAATATATCTATCTATAATTTTTCATTTTAATTTCTATTCAATATTATCTATAGCTATCTATAATTTTCATTTTCATTTAATTACACACATATAGACCCGCCTAACTACACTCACAATCATGCGAATCAATCTACCAAATAAGAGCTAAAAATAGTAACAAGCTTATGATCGGCTTATCGTAAGCTTTCTTCTTCCCCCCATCAATTTCCAACTGGGTGAGTTGAGCACTCCAATATTAAGTCTTCCAAGTAATCCTAATCCTAACAAACAAACATCACAGTCCCATAACTCATACACTTTACAGTCTCCAACAGACGACAGACATGTGAAGGATCGCAAACTTTTATCTAGGCTTTTATTAAAATGGCTGTAATGACGTCATTCATTGCAGCAGGCCACAAAGGCTTACAGAAAATCTGTCGTGGCTCTTAGAGACCAGAAGAGGCTTATTCTTATGCCTCACGAACTCTAGTGCTTTATTTAGCCCTGAGGTTTGCTCTAAGATAAACTATTGAGGTGAAATAGAAACTATATCTTTGGACCAAATGGATTACTTGGCACCCAACGCGCTGTTTGACACTCATTTGTTACGCGGTCTTATTACATGATAAATAGGGTAAATTCTTAATTATTGGTCAGTGCTACATCTTCAGTCATATAAGAAAAAACAATATAAAAATAATTATTATTACACAGTGCTATCTAATAATAAAAATTTGTATATTGTTTTTTCTTATATGACCGAAGATGTAGTACTGACCGATAATTAAGAACTTACCCTAGATCCGTAACACTGATACCTATTTCTATGATTCACTTCAAGGAATTTAATTGTTTTGATGGTATCCAGGCTACAATACAGTGCTGTTATAATCACCAATATTTTCCATTTAATTAAATCGACGAAAATAACACTATTCCAGTAAATTAATTAAAATAAGTTTGTTGAACTAAGTCCGAGTAATTACTGTACATGCTTTTTTTAATGAAATATATCTTACTTTTCCAAAATATATGAACCCTTTAATGTATCCGAATTTAGGCCCAAGAACATTAGTTTTAATAATTTACTGCAGCCTACATTCGACACTGGCAATTTGGTTCATAATTTTGCTCTGATATCACGAGTTCTCCTGTCAGTAGAACTCACTCCATTATAATATTCATCTTCTATTATCATATTCTGTGTGGATGTATTCATGTTAATATTGCTGCATTAATTAACTGACTGTTTTACGAGTAAAAGTAGTACCGAGAACTGATTGAAGATATTACTCAACTGTTGATTAAATTAAATAATTATGATAACGCATATCACTATGTTTTATTGCTCACATGTATTTATGACGCTCATTATTTTCTTTCGTTATTTTTAATTGGTATCCATTATACTGGCAGGTATCATGGATACCAATTAAAATAATGAGGTACATTATAATTATTACACGGCTATATAAGCGTGATCAGAAATGTAAAACCGGTCGATAACTTGGAACCTACACTAAGCCCCATCAACCAATATAATTCATCCCCCAATCATTTCTTCAAAAAGTCCGAATAAATCATTTTTGCTATTCATAAATCATTTAGCTCTGTCAATAGACTGGAATGCCACTCAAAATATCCTCCAAAATCCTCTGCCGTTATCGCTCCAAACAGGAAGAAGACAAAGTAGGCCTATAGAAATACGCAAAGCTAGGCCTATGGCATCGCTCAAAATCTGGTGAATTGAGGCCCGATAACAAGCCGCTGTTACAGATTAAAGAGGAGCATCTATCGTGAGGAGTCTGGCACAATCTTACCTAACAGTCTACTTCTAGAAAACTTGTCTTCCGATAGCGCAAGAATTATAATCGATAGTTAGTCAATTGCGGTAAATATAGATGGTAGGTTCTTGAATCATTACAAAAAATTACCATCAAGATTTCTTCTTAGTAGTAATTGACTAGAGAGTTTCAAATTCATAGAAACTTTCTTCCGATATCGCAATCAGGATTTTCCGATATCGCAATCAGGATATTCCGATATCGCAATCAGGATATTCCGATATCGCAATCAGGATATTCCGATATCGCAATCAGGATATTCCGATATCGCAATCAGGATATTCCGATATCGCAATCAGGATATTCCGATATCGCAATCAGGATATTCATAATCGGAAGTTAGTCAAGTGCGGTAAATATAGATGGAGGGTTCTTGAAGAATTACAAAAATTACCGTCAACAATTATTTTCAAAAGTGTTTGTCCGTAAGAACTAAGGTTTTTAATTCATGTTTATTCATTTTTGTCCAATCATTCACAGTAGATGATTTTATTTTTGGAAGATCTTAAACGCTCGAAATTCATTGACTGACTTTATTCTTTACCACCATTAGCTTATTTTAAGGCTTAAAATCAGAATAAGTAAACTAAGTAGCAACGGTAAGTAGCATCTAAATATGTGATGGGAGAGTTCTACTGCATTGCAGACCAACACACCAAGCCCAAACCTCTTCATAATTTATTACACAGTAGACAAAGCCTAATTACAGAAAGAGAACGCTTCTAACTCTAACTGTTCAATACTAAAAATATATACTCAATTAAATTTTCAGAAGGGGTTTAACTTATCATTCGATATCAAGTACCGAAAGATTTAAAATATTTGATCCTTCATTGGGATTCATTCATATATTTTCACTCTCCATGAGGAAGAATTCTATTTGAACGGACTTCATTCGGAGGCCAGAGAATGGACGAAGGCCAGTACGAATTCTAAAAGCCTCCATTCGTCATTTTCATGCTTCAGCTGAATTAGGAGACGTTAGGAGTATATTATTAATCACTGGCTGATAGACCTCTTATAGATGGTGGAGAAGAATGAGGGACGGGGGGGTGGGTGCTTTTCTGACTACAGGTCTCACTATCTACAGTGTCTACAGGCCTCACCATCTACAGTGTCTACAGGCCTCACCATCTACAGTGTCTACAGGCCTCACCATCTCTAATGTCTACAGGCCTCACCATCTACAGTGTCTACAGGCCTCATCATTTACAGTGTCAACAGGACTCACCATCTACATTGTCTACAGGCCTCACCATTTACAGTGTCTACAGGCCTCACCATCTACAGTGTCTACAGGCCTCACCGTCTACAGTGTCTACAGGCCTCACCATTTACAGTGTGTACAGGACTCACCATCTACAGTGTCTACAGGCCTCACCATTTACAGTGTGTACAGGACTCACCATCTACAGTGTCTACAGGCCTCACCATCTACAGTGTCTACAGGCCTCACCATCTACAGTGTCTACAGGCCTCAACATCTACAGTGTCTACAGGCCTCACTATTTACAGTGTGTACAGGACTCACCATCTACAGTGTCTACAGGCCTCACCATTTACAGTGTCTACAGGCCTCACCATCTATAGTGTCTACAGGCCTCACCATCTACAGTGTCTACAGGCCTCACCATCTACAGTGTCTACAGGCCTCACCATTTACAGTGTGTACAGGACTCACCATCAAAAGTGTCTACAGGCCTCACCATCTACAGTGTCTACAGGCCTCACCATCTACAGTGTCTACAGGCCTCACCATCTACAGTGTCTACAGGCCTCACCATTTACAGTATGTACAGGACTCACCATCAAAAGTGTCTACAGGCCTCACCATCTAAAGTGTCTACAGGCCTCACCATCAAAAGTGTCTACAGGCCTCACCATCTAAAGTGTCTACAGGCCTCACCATCTACAGTGTCTACAGGCCTCACCATCTACAGTGTCTACAGGCCTCACCATTTACAGTGTGTACGTGTGTACAGGCCTCACCATCTACAGTGTCTACAGGACTCACCATCTACAGTGTCTACAGGCCTCACCATCTACAGTGTCTACAGGCCTCACCATCTACAGTGTGTACAGGCCTCACCATTTACAGTGTGTACAGGCCTCACCATCTACAGTGTCTACAGGCCTCACCATCTACAGTGTCTACAGGCCTCACCATCTACAGTGTCTACAGGCCTCACCATCTACAGTGTCTACAGGCCTCACCATCTACAGTGTCTACAGGCCTCACCATCCACAGTGTCTACAGGCCTCACCATCTACAGTGTCTGCAGGCCTCACCATCTACAGTGTCTACAGGCCTCACCATTTACAGTGTCTACAGGCCTCACCATCTACAGTGTCTACAGGCCTCACCATCTACAGTGTCTACATGGCTTACCATCTACAGTGTCTAGAGGCCTCACTATCTACAGTGTCTACATGCCTCACCATCTACAGTGTCTACAGGCCTCACTATCTACAGTGTCTACATGGCTTACCATCTACAGTGTCTACAGGCCTCACCATCTACAGTGTCTACAGGCCTCACCATTTACAGTGTCTAAGGCCTCACCATCTACAGTGTCTACAGGCCTCACCATCTACAGTGTCTACAGGCCTCACCATCTACAGTGTCTACAGGCCTCACCATCTACAGTGTCTACAGGCCTCACCATCTACAGTGTCTACAGGCCTCACCATCTACAGTGTCTACAGGCCTCACCATCTACAGTGTCTACAGGCCTCACCATCTACAGTGTCTACAGGCCTCACCATCTATAGTGTCTACAGGCCTCACCATCTACAGTGTCTACAGGCCTCACCATCTACAGTGTCTACAGGCCTCACCATTTACAGTGTGTACAGGACTCACCATCAAAAGTGTCTACAGGCCTCACCATCTACAGTGTCTACAGGCCTCACCATCTACAGTGTCTACAGGCCTCACCATCTACAGTGTCTACAGGCCTCACCATTTACAGTATGTACAGGACTCACCATCAAAAGTGTCTACAGGCCTCACCATCTAAAGTGTCTACAGGCCTCACCATCAAAAGTGTCTACAGGCCTCACCATCTAAAGTGTCTACAGGCCTCACCATCTACAGTGTCTACAGGCCTCACCATCTACAGTGTCTACAGGCCTCACCATCTACAGTGTCTACAGGCCTCACCATTTACAGTGTGTACGTGTGTACAGGCCTCACCATCTACAGTGTCTACAGGACTCACCATCTACAGTGTCTACAGGCCTCACCATCTACAGTGTCTACAGGCCTCACCATCTACAGTGTGTACAGGCCTCACCATTTACAGTGTGTACAGGCCTCACCATCTACAGTGTCTACAGGCCTCACCATCTACAGTGTCTACAGGCCTCACCATCTACAGTGTCTACAGGCCTCACCATTTACAGTGTGTACAGGCCTCACCATCTACAGTGTCTACAGGCCTCACCATCTACAGTGTCTACAGGCCTCACCATCTACAGTGTCTACAGGCCTCACCATCCACAGTGTCTACAGGCCTCACCATCTACAGTGTCTGCAGGCCTCACCATCTACAGTGTCTACAGGCCTCACCATTTACAGTGTCTACAGGCCTCACCATCTACAGTGTCTACAGGCCTCACCATCTACAGTGTCTACATGGCTTACCATCTACAGTGTCTAGAGGCCTCACTATCTACAGTGTCTACATGCCTCACCATCTACAGTGTCTACAGGCCTCACTATCTACAGTGTCTACATGGCTTACCATCTACAGTGTCTACAGGCCTCACCATCTACAGTGTCTACAGGCCTCACCATTTACAGTGTCTAAGGCCTCACCATCTACAGTGTCTACAGGCCTCACCATCTACAGTGTCTACAGGCCTCACCATCTACAGTGTCTACAGGCCTCACCATCTACAGTGTCTACAGGCCTCACCATCTACAGTGTCTACAGGCCTCACCATCTACAGTGTCTACAGGCCTCACCATCTACAGTGTCTACAGGCCTCACCATCTACAGTGTCTACAGGCCTCACCATCTACAGTGTCACTGTACAAGGTGACATATGATCACTGACGTGTTGCCTGATGAGAATTCTCCAGAGAATATAAACGACTCAGCCTAAGTAGGTCAGAAGTTAGACAACCATCTATTACTTTTTCTTTTGTTGACATACAATTTAGCTCAATCGAGAGAACATTCCTTCGAATTCTGAATGTTCGAAACCTGCGATCGAGCTTTCGAAGATTCAAACTTTTGGGAGGGGCTGTAGAGTTGATTGATTGGATGAAACTCTTGAGAGGATCTGTACGCCAATTCACTTTCTCTCTTTTTTTTCGTTCCGCATTTTTAGAGAACGTTCGTGGATCATTATTTCCGGATTTGATTCTTTCGCCCTGAGATTCTTATGCACGAATTGGTAAAAATATAAACCTGAAGACCAGTTATAGAGATGTTTTATGGTTCGAAAACTGGATTACAGAGCCTAAGAATCGTAAGGATGTCTGGAATGGTGTAATTTAACTTAAAGAATAGACTGAGTTCATGGAAATTAGTTTTGAGTTTTGAAATACTGGATTACGACATCAAAAAACATTTTGGATTTCTGGAATTTGGATTACAGCTTTGGAATACAGTTTGAATTCTTGTAATACTTGACTACGACATCGAAAAACAGTTTGGATTTCTGAAATACTGGATAAGAACATTTATAATCAGTTTGGAATCTGAATTACAACTTCCAAAACCGCTTGGATTTCTGAAATACTAGAATTCAGTTTCAATGACCGTCTTCATCATCTAAAAGTGTATCATTACATAAAATTATGTTACCTGTTTGATATCCACAAACCAGAAGCTCTAAACAATTATTAAGACTCCAAATGTAATAACTAGGCTTGTGACAATATGCATTTAAAATCATAGATCCTGGAAATATCATAGACGGAATGAATATAAGATTAATAATCGTTCTAAACCAGCGGTATATAGTACTCGATACCATTCCATTTCGTTTTGTCTATGATATTCTTAAGATTTAAGATTTAATCTGCATATTGTCACAACCCTAGTAATCACCAACTCATATAACTCTAACATATCATCATTTTCTATTTTTTGAACTATAACTTCTCTAAAAATGCATCACAATAACTAACTTCCATATTTCACCATTTTCATTTGTAATATCTTCCGGTGAAGTTCTAGGAAGGAACCGCTACATGGATAGTTCTCAAAGAGGAATCATCATCATTAATGCAAACTCGTTGATGCCTAAGAAAAATGCTACACTAACTTCCTATTCCCTCGAGACGAGCGAAAAAACTTTACTTTCCTGAGACGGAAAAGAAGTTGACTTCGTTCGACTGAGGGTAGGTAGTTAGTTGAACACGTAGTCGGAAAGTGGCGTTGACATAGAACTCGCTTTCCTTTTAAATTAAACACATCTTGATGTATTCATGCCCACTTTTCGGGTACTGCGATGTCCCCGTACGTTCTCTTACCATCTTACACTACCATTTCACACGGGCCTTTTTCTTATGCCGCAGCAAAGAAAACGTGCATGAAAAACGCTACGACTGATAAACGTATGCGTTTTGTGTGTTCACTTAGATTGGGTATTTCTTCATGCTGTATATTGGTTGAAAAAATTCCCATGTGAAATAGGCGTGTCTAAGCTAAGCCCCTCCTACTTTTCCCACTAGACTATAAGAAAAACCGATATAATTATATTTATTTTAGTTGGTATCCCTGATACCTGCAGGTATAATGGATACCAACTGAAATAAATAACAATAATGATATAATTTTTGCTTATATTCTCGTGGAAAAAGTAGGAGGGGCTTAGCAAAAAGTCTGGCGGAAAGACTTAAAAAACCCTGCGTGTGTACGGCCCTTTAGGTAAAATAAGTTCTTAGGTTCAGCATGTATTGGTGTGAAGATGCCAGCGCATGCCATTGGCTGATGTGTGGGTTATGCCGTAAAGAAATGGACGCTCGTAAAGTTTATTTATTTCTTAGACACGTTTTTCATTTATTGACCCCTAAAGTTTGGTGGGATTACTTCTAGGCAGACTTTTACTGCCAGTAGAGACAGTATCGAAAATAAATACACACCCTGTATATCTTGGTGTGTAGTACACTCCCTGTATATCTTGGTGTGTAGTACACTCCCTGTATATCTTGGTGTGTAGTACACTCCCTGTATATCTTGGTGTGTAGTACACTCCCTGTATATCTTGGTGTGTAGTACACTCCCTGTATATCTTGGTGTGTAGTACACTCCCTGTATATCTTGGTGTGTAGTATACTCCTGTGGTTGGTTCTAGGAATTTGCTTTCGTTTTATAATGAATTTATTAAAGAAAAATAATAGAAAAAATTGAAAATTATGAGTACTAAAATGTGTAGCGTATCTATTAAAAGCGGATAACATCATCAACCGTTGTAAAATGATACGTAACATTAGTAATTTTGACAAGTTTTGACATTTATTTATTGTCTCGGATCTTTCGGTATTGGAGGTAAATAAAAACTTATAAGCAAAATGAAAACTGGGGCGTGCACCCCCAAACACCCCCTGCCAGATCAATAGATTATCTTGAAGTGTGCAGTACAACAAACTAACGGATACAACAAAATGGCATTCATGTTGAGAGTCCATTCATCATTTCTAGACCGAAACTACCATGGTGTGTAGTGGTTCCTGTGGTTGTATACCACTGTGTGTAGTGGTTCCTGTGGTTGTATACCACGGTGTGTAGTGGTTCCTGTGGTTGTATACCACGGTGTGTAGTGGTTCCTGTGGTTGTATACCACGGTGTGTAGTACAAGACTTCGGTGTTATAGATTGTGGTTCATGTTAGTTTCTACATCTGCAAGATATACAAAAGTGATGGATAAAAATATTATAATTTCTGAGACACATAAATTATTTATAGAATATTTAACAACAAACCAGTTGAAGAGGTATCTAATAGTACTATTGCCAGGACTATTTCCAGCACTATTTCCAGCACTATTTCCAGCAATATTGCCAACACTTTTTCCAGCAATATTGCCAGCACTATTACCAGCAATATTGTCAGCACAATTTCCAGCAATATTTCCAGGACTATTTCCAGTAATATTGCCAGCACTATTACCAGCAATATTGCCAGGACTATTTCCAGCAATATTGTCAGCACTATTACCAGCAATATTGCCAGGACTATTTCCAGCAATATTGTCAGCACTATTACCAACAATATTGCCATGACTATTTCCAGCAATATTGCCAGCACTATCTGACAACACTTTCTGACAGCACTTTCTGACAACACTTTATAACAGCACTCTCTGACAGCACTCTCTGACAGCACCTTCTGACAGCACAATTGCCAGCACACTCTGACAGCACTATTGCCAGCACTCTCTGGCAGCACTATTGCCAGCACTCACTGACTGCACTATTCCCAGCACTCTCTGACAGCAGTATTGCCAGCACTTTCTGACAGCACTATTGCCAGCACTCTCTGACAGCACTCTCTGACAGCAGTATTGCCAGCACTTTCTGACAGCACTATTGCCAGCACTCTCTGACAGCACTATTGCCAGCACTCTCTGACAGCACTTTCTGACAGCACTATTGCCAGCACTCTCTGACAGCACTATTGCCAGCACTCTCTGACAGCACTTTCTGACAGCACTATTGCCAGCACTTTCTGACAGCACTATTGCCAGCACTTTCTGACAGCACTATCGCCAGCCTTCACACTGGTCCACGTCTTAATCCCCAGGACTTAATTATCCCATTAATCTCTGCCTTCCCATTCGTCTTGTTGGCCTTCATTGGAATTATTTTAATGAAGTCAAGAAGTCAATTGGTGGAAAAGTCTTTTTCTACCTCACTATTGTAGTCTGGAGTACTGAATTAATTATATTGAGGGCTAAATAATTATCCTTCGAGATAATTGTTCCTGGAGTATTGAATTAATTCTAAGATGTTGATAGAAAGGCTTCGATATTTTGGTAAATTGCTAGTTCACGTCCTTATTTGATTTAGGTATGTGAACTAGGAAGGGGTAATCGTAAATTTAAAATTATCTTATAAATGATAATCATTTAAAACCATAAATTAGAGTTTAGATATATGTACTGTATATCCAATTTTTTTAAACTTTATTCTAAAACTTGCTGAATTCAATTTCAAATATTTCTTTTTGGTAATTATTTACGTAGTTGAGATAATAGATTTTCTGTCAATTAATATCTTTTAGTATTATATATTTTAATGAGATAAAAGTAATTATCTTCACAGAATGCGAGAAGGTCATATTTTAGCCATCGTTTTTTATTTATTTACTAGTGTACTTGCCCATTAAAAAAACGGGTCTTCAATAGTAATTTATTACCCGTTATTAGGTTCTTTCAGTTAACTCAAATAAAATTAATTTTTCTGCATAAACTGATACTTTATTTTATAGATAAAATACACACAAAAATTGAATAAAAACAATTTAAATATCAAGTCAATATGTTCCCGTGCGTATCATAGATACATTCTTCATGTTTAATACCCGTAGTGTAAAAGCGGATACCAAATAAATAAATAAACACACGAGGGAAATTATTACTATAGATTTATTTATTTATCATCTTGTTATTCGCTTAACTGAAAAAGTGTTCAACCAAATTGCCTGAAATTTGGTGAAACGATTGGTCCATGTCCAGTGACCTGCTGGTAGAATTTTGGGAAAGACCCGGCAAAGGTCAAGGTCATGGTCATTTATAACTCAAAAAAATTGAACCATATTGCATGAAATTCGGTTGGACGATTGGTTAATATGCAGGAACCATTTTGTTAGATTTTAGGAGCGATCGTGCTAAAGGTCAAAGATCAAGGTCAAAGTCATTTGTAACTCAATAACTCAAAAAGTTTTCAACCAAAATGTCTGAAATTTGATGGTACAATTGGTCAATATACAGGAACCATCTGTTAGAATTTTGGGAGCGATCTGGTCAAAGGTCAAGGTCATTTATAACTTAAAAAGTATTGTACCATATTGCATGAAACTTGGTGGGACGATTGGTAACTATCCAGTTAGCAGTTTTTAAATTTTGGGAGAGAACAGGTCAAGGCGGTGGCGAAGTTATGCGCTCTACTGAGTGCACATAATCTAGTTTAATTTAAGAAAAAATTATTTACGAACAACCCATTCCTAGTTCACCTCCATCCATAAATCAATTAGGTACGTGAACTAGGAAGGGGTTATTTGGGTCGGTTCCTAGTTCGCGTCCCTAAATGAAATAGGGACGCGAACTAGAAATGTATTGATTATTTATATACTGTTCACTATTTCATACATCGTTCCATTTAATTATCTTTTAATTTTCTTATTTTTTTTCTATTATATAAAATAAACATTCAATAGAATTATTCTTGATTTTAATGAAAGATCACAAAATCCTCATTTTGAAATGGTGACAAAGTACATTTCTTCTACCCCTAAATCGTTTGAATTTACAGCCACACTACAGTTAAAGAACGGGTTAAACTTTAGTGTCATTTGAACTTATCAATCGCTTTAGTCGGGACAATTTATTGGTCGATTGTATAATTTTCCTGAGTGTAAAACTGTCAAGAACATTCCAGAGATGTTCAAAGGGTTCCAGTTCCAGTTCTGGAAATATGCCTCGTGTGGCAGTTTTCTTTCAGAATTCCCTTCAGGCGACTCTGGTTCTTTAATTTGGCCGAAATTAGGCAAATTAGAGGGACTTGCCTTGTCAGTCTAGGAACTTGTGTACTTGTAACTAAAGAATGTACTTGTATATAAAGAATGTACTTGTTACTGAAGAATGTACTTGTTACTGAAGAATGTACTTGTTACTGAAGAATGTACTTGTTACTGATGAATGTACTTGTTACTAAAGAATGTACTTGTTACTGAAGAATGTACTTGTTACTGAAGAATGTACTTGTTACTGAAGAATGTACTTGTTACTAAAGTATGTACTTGTTACTGAAGAATGTACTTGTAACTAAAGAATGTACTTGTAAAAAAAAATATACTTTTAAATAAAGTTTTACACGTCAAAAGTTTCGCACAATTTAATAAATATACTTTACATATATTTTTAAATTCAAATCCATTAAAAACAATGAAACATATTTTCATCTAACTTATATTACAGAAACAATTTCCAACTCTGGGCAAGTTACGAGATATCGATCAGTTTCACATTTTCGATCATATAATAAAAAAAAAACAATAACTATTCTATATTGTATCCATGCTACCTGCAGGACGCAGGTATCATGGATACCAATTAATGATAAAGGGTTAAATATCAAATTTTCATGCGATCGAAAATGTGGAACCGTCCGATAACTTGTAATTTACCTCATGTTCAAAGATATTTGTTTATATAAACAAAAACAATGAAATTTCATTCGTACGTTGAATTCTTATGATATTTTCTTGGCTAAAGTTAGGCGCAAACTTTATAATTTGGTGCTGCTGCAGCATGGGAATTGGAACACATTTGCCGTGCATTTTGGCCAGCCGTATTTTCGCCAGCTAGAAATGAACAGCTGGGAGACGCCGACGCGATGGTCCTCCTAATCCGCACCATCGCTAATTTCCGTCTAATGTCTCACTGCAAATTATAATTAAGTATCAAAGAACTTTTTTTAATGCACTCTCCCTTTCTCGACGGTTTTTTAAGTAACGGGAGACGTAAACCAAAGTTAGATAATTAAAAATTTTAATCCCGAGGCAGTTTGTTTGGAAATTTTGTTCGGGAGAATTATTTACTCAACTTGTGATTTTAATTGGACATCAGAAAAATAATTATTGAAACAAAGGAGAATGACAGAGTGATGTTGTATAGAAGTTTAAAAGAGCTCTAGTTGCATTTAGGTGTAGTTTTTTCTTCGAAATATGCCTGATTATAGAGAGTTTGTTCAGCAAAAAGTAACGAAATTACTCTGTCAACAGTGCTAAATACACTGAAAATTGAGAAAAATGCCCCTACGTATTAAAGGCGGAGTAAACACTATTTTTTGAATCATATCGTATCTAGGATACTGACTTAATTCTTCGAAAAGGTATCATAGATATTGAATTAATTCTTCGACTAGGTATCACAGATACTGAATTAATTCTTCGACTAGGTATCACAGATACTGAATTAATTCTTCGACTAGGTATCACAGATACTGTCTAAATTTTCCGAAAAGGTATCATACATACGGATTTAATTTTTCCAAAAGGTATCACAGATACTGAAAATGATATATGCAATGATTGTTACTGACACTTGACTAATAGTTATTATATGTACATCAGATAATTTAAAAGAGATTCCATTAAAAACAATAGACTCTAGTGTAATTATCACTTTCCTCTCTGACTGTACACTCCATTTGTTCCAATGCATACAATCGCAGAGAGATATTTATTTAAATTAAGTACTTACAGTAGTCCCTTCGTTCTTTTGTTTCTAGAAAATGTTTCTAAATTCCAAAGTCTCGGATTAGATCTCTAGAAATTCTCTCGCACTGAATATATAGAGGAGATTAGGGTGAAAATAGCCTGTAATGGCCCACTAAAATGAACCTTACGTTAACTAGTCTCTTCGACAGGCTTCATACTTACTAAGTACATTATAGTGCTTTGCTGTCAAGTAAATTAAATAGGTACTTAAAATATGATTGAAATATGAAAAATTGGAGACCAGGAAGTATGTTAGACTGGACCATAGGAATATATCTTGATTGGGTCAAATCTAAATCTTCTATGGCCCCACCATAACTTTCTCTCTCGATCTTCTATGGCCCCACCATAACTTTCTCTCTCAATCTTCTATGGCCCCACCATAGCTTTCTCTCTCAATCTTTTATGGCCCCACCATAACTTTCTCTCTCGATCTTCTATGGCCTCACCATAGCTTTCTCTCTCAATATTCTATGGCCCCACCATAAGTTTCTCTCTCAATCCTCTATGGCCCCACCATAAGTTTTTTTTCCGGTAGTTTGTTACACTATAATCGAAGTGAATTAACGATCAGATGTACGTTATTCCAGAGCAGGAATTTCTAATATGGAATTATTATCTATTTTCTC
>CANNZV010001450.1:154071-169562 GCA_947561585.1 Caprella mutica | reverse complement strand
CAGAGGAAAGAGTCACTGTGATGATTTACTGTCAGAGAAAAGAGTCACTGTGATGATGTACTATCAGAGAAAAGAGTCACTGTGATGATGTACTGTCAGAGAAAAGAGTCACTGTGATGATGTACTATCAGAGAAAAAGAGTCACTGTGATGATGTACTATCAGAGAAAAGAGTCACTGTGATGATGTACTATCAGAGAAAAGAGTCACTGTGATGATGTACTATCAGAGAAAAGAGTCACTGTGATAATGTACTATCAGAGAAAAGAGTCACTGTGATGATGTACTATCAGAGAAAAGAGTCACTGTGATGAAGTACTATCAGAGAAAAGAGTCACTGATGATGTACTATCAGAGAAAGAGTCACTGTGATGATGTACTATCAGAGAAAAGAGTCACTGTGATGATCTACTATCAGAGAAAAGAGTCACTGTGATGATCTACTATCAGAGAAAAGAGTCACTGTGAAGATTTACTATCAGAGAAAAGAGTCACTATGATGATGTACTATCAGAGAAAAGAGTCACTGTGATGATGTACTATCAGAGAAGAGAGTCACTGTGATGATGTACTATCAGAGAAAAGAGTCACTGTGATGATGTACTATCAGAGAAAAGAGTCACTGTGATGATGTACTGTCAGAGAAAAGAGTCACTGTGATGATGTACTATCAGAGAAAAGAGTCACTGTGATGATGTACTATCAGAGAAAAGAGTCACTGTGATGATGTACTATCAGAGAAAAGAGTCACTGTGATGATGTACTATCAGAGAAAAGAGTCACTGTGATGATGTACTATCAGAGAAAAGAGTCACTGTGATGATGTACTATCAGAGAAAAGAGTCACTGTGATGATGTACTATCAGAGAAAAGAGTCACTGATGATGTACTATCAGAGAAAAGAGTCACTGTGATGATGTACTATCAGAGAAAAGAGTCATTGTGATGATCTACTATCAGAGAAAAGAGTCACTGTGATGATCTACTATCAGAGAAAAGAGTCACTGTGAAGATTTACTATCAGAGAAAAGAGTCACTATGATGATGTACTATCAGAGAAAAGAGTCACTGTGATGATGTACTATCAGAGAAGAGAGTCACTGTGATGATGTACTATCAGAGAAAAGAGTCACTGTGATGATGTACTATCAGAGAAAAGAGTCACTGTGATGATGTACTATCAGAGAAAAGAGTCACTGTGATGATGTACTATCAGAGACAATCACTCATTACTTTTCTCTCAGATAGTACATATGACTTCACTTCATTATGTAAGTGCATAAGCATAACCACCAATAGAAAGCATCTGGCTATAACTGCTAACCAGTGCAACCCAGATGGTTAGCATTAACTTTTTTAACTCGCTTGTTATTAACATTAAAAGAGCCAAAAAAAGAGAGGGTAACAGGAAATAACATGGCGGGTGGTGACTCATTGGAATAAAGATGATGCATGTGTCTGTCAACATGAACTGATTAGCTGTGATATTGCGTGAGTTAGCAGTTTTCGTGAATATTTTGTGAGTTCCTGTGAATATTTCGTGAGTTACCAAATATTACGTGAGTTAACAAAATATTACGTGAGTTAACATGATATTACGTGAGTTAACATGATACTGCGTGAGTTAACATGATACTGCGTGAGTTAACATGATATTACGTGAGTTAACATGATACTGCGTGAGTTAACATGATACTACGTGATTTAACATGATATTACGTGAGTTAACATGATATTACGTGAGTTAACATGATATTACGTGAGTTAACATGATATTACGTGAGTTAACATGATATTACGTGAGTTAACATGATATTACGTGAGTTAACATGATATTACATGAGTTAACATGATATTACGTGAGTTAACATGATATTACGTGAGTTAACATGATATTACATGAGTTAACATGATATTACGTGACTTAACATGATATTACGTGAGTTAACATGATATTACATGAGTTAACATGATATTACGTGACTTAACATGATATTACATGAGTTAACATGATATTACGTGAGTTAACATGATATTACGTGAGTTAACATGATATTACATGAGTTAACATGATATTACGTGACTTAACATGATATTACGTGAGTTAACATGATATTACATGAGTTAACATGATATTACGTGACTTAACATGATATTACGTGACTTAACATGATATTACGTGAGTTAACATGATATTACGTGAGTTAACATGATATTACGTGAGTTAACAGGACATTTATGAGATTTATCAAAATATACTCCTATTGCATACCATTCAATATTGTACAATGCATCTGTGCCCTTTAATTCTCCATGCAATCTTCCCCTTTCCTCATAGTCCTTTTCCCCTTCACTGCAGTGCCTCCCTTTCACTACCGTATTCCTTTCTTCACGCCGCATAAAGCATGACTTTATCACTCTTTCTATCACTGCTCTGCATGCTATGGCTAATGACGTCACACTTCATTCAGATCATTCTTGACTTCCTGAAGATGTTTATATTGTTTGAAAATGTTGTACGGGGGTAAGTTCTTAGTTATTAAACAGTTACACAGTTTCAGACACGTAAGAAATTATTTACTATTTTAACGTTTATTTTGATTGGTATCCATGATATTTGCAGGTATCATGGATACCAATTAAGAATTAAATAATAATTATATTTTTTCTTACGTGTCCGAAAATGTGGAACTGTCCGATAACTTAGAGCGTACTTTTAAATGAATCAGTTATTTTTTTAATATTTTTTATAAAATATTTAACGGCAGAAGGGTTGACGGTGACGTCATCACATTCATTATTTCTAATAATACACGTAATTCTCTTTGCTTCCACGCAATTGCCTTTACGATGTCAAAGCACGAACAATGTTGCTTAACGATATCGTGCCAACATCCGCTTCTTATCGGTATGAGTGTGGGACTTCATTGTTAGATAATAAGTCAAATACAAAGAAATGGAAAGTGCACGTAATGAGTGAGAGCAAAAAAGCAAAGATAATAAAGCATTACAACTAACTAGTGCAGTCGAAGAAGAGTGTATACGTTCTTGACAGTTGTCTAATTTCACATTCCCAAAAATGATCTTTGCTTGATGTTATATAATTTGTCTGGGTTATAATTATTTTATATTTGAAAAGGATGGAAAAAATTTGAGAATTAACATCATGCGGAGACTTCTTTCTTTGATGGTACCTGCACGTTAAGAATAACGTGTTAACTGTATCAGTATTTGTGTAATTTAACTATCCACACTTCTGGTCCCTCAGATTTAACTAAAGTTTATTAATTGAATAATGACGATAATATTATAGCTTAGAGTATATAAATTAAATAACAGGTTTTAAAGAGTTCATTTTAGGTAAAAGATATTATAGATTTCAAATCAGTTTCAATTTACTCTTCATTTTACCAGCTGATTGCATATTTTCCCGCACCCCAAACTAATTTTCCGATGCGTATGCAAAATGAATTGAAATTAAAGATGATTAGTATGCTATCAGTATTTCTGTACCAAAGTATTTTGGAGTATCTTAATATTCGGTATCCCCGCCTTACTTTTTACCTGGGTAACTTACAGTTATTAATCGAATTAAATTAAAATAAATTAAAATATTGTGTTTCAAAGTTTTGTGTGTTAATTTTTTTAATTTTCATTATAAAGTATATAGAAATATATGATTTATTTTAGAAACTTCTTTCGAAAAACAGGTCTGTGTTATTTTTTCCTTTTAAATGCAGGGTACAGAAAGTTTCTCCAAGAATACCATTAGTTTGTGATACCATTACAATAGGTACCATTAGTCTGGTTACAATGGTCCATTAACTAGTCTACAGGTAGCCTAGATACCAGGTAAAGGTGATACCTTTTTGGGTCATACGCTAATATTGGAAATACAGTTTTCAAAAAATGAGAAGATGGTTAATACTTTTAACGTAAAATACAATAGATATTGTTGTAGGTAATTTGGATCTAAATACATATAAAAATGATTTAATATTATTTAATGGTATAAAATTATCTATTAAATATCCTATATTGCACGGTATTATAATTTTTACAATTTCGATGAAATTTATTATTTTCTTTCATACAATTGAATTTTATAATTATTATCATTTATAACTCTTTAATAGCTCTATTGGTAACCTTATTTCAGAACTCTTTAAATAGCGCTATTCGAATCATTTCACGCTGTTTCGCTGTACCATTACATGTCAATAAATCTTACTAGATGGTAGGTACTAGCGGTGACATGACCTAGCTACTGGGATGATAGTCCCTCATTCAGATGATTTACTCTTTCACATTGTGGCAAATATTACCTCTAATACCTTGGTATTACCTTTAAATACCCGGTATTACATTTAATTACTTTGAACTGTCTCCACCAAATAGATAACGGTGCCATTGCAAATATGAACTACTTGATATACCTGAAATTTTGTTATTTTATACTTAACACTATATTTAACATCAAACTAGTTATTTTAATTGGTATCCATGATACCTGCAGGTTTCATGGATACCGATTAAAATAACGAGTATTGATCCGATCGATAACTCGGATTTTTTTTTTTTGATGTTTTTGATACTTATTTCGCATATTCTAGAAATGGAATATGAATGGAAAATATATTTTATTTATAAACTATTTGAATGAAGTGCCCACAGATTTAGAACAATGGAAACAGCGACGGTATATTATAATAAATCCATATTTTACATTTTTCTCTCATACTGTTATAATAATTATACTGTAATAAAAAAAATTAAAAGCTCTATCAAGTTTCATATTTGTTTGTAACACTCTACTATCACTATAACACTACAATTTAAAGTACTTACTCTTCATTTTCCTCTTCTCAACCTTCGTTCTTTTCCCTGTGAAAAAAACACTTTAAATCACATTAAAAATTAGACTTTTTTTTTCTTTAATTTCTCACGTCATTTACACTATTTAGGTGATCTATTTTGACTCTTATGGCATTATAGCATAAGGCTTAAATTAGAAGTATTGTTCAGATAATTAACATGTCAAAGGGTAAAGCAATAAGGAAATATTTTATCCTGAAATATACTTATTCTATATATGTACATGATTACTGAAATATCTTGATTGTGCATCATTATTATTACGTGCATTCAAATTAATTTAAATTGAATAATATCAAAAATTTTCTCATTAAAAAGTTTATAAAATGTATGTATAATTTAATTATTTAATAATAATAGGATTCAAAAATATAGATTTTTTCACTGATAGTACTGATATCCTCCTTTAATTTCTGTTACTGATAGTACTTTCCTCGTGACTTACGTTAAATAAAGAGGTAATGTTAACCATTTAACTAGGTGGTGTAGTATTACACCTAGGAACACCTTTCAGTACTCTATTAATAACTTATTTAGCATTTAAATGGTACAATATCTACAATTAGTAATGAAACCATCATTTTTTTTAATAAAACTGATTTAAACCCATCTCCAATAATATATTTTTAAAGTGTGTCTAATGTTTGGAGATTTCTATGCATGACATATAATGATCTTCACTAAATTTCACTACCTTTTATAAAGCAATTTTGGGCGCATTGATAATGTATTTTACACTTATTAATTGTATTTTAAATATTTACAGCTTATGTATCGATTATTTAATTAATATGTTTTTTACGTAACAAAATGGAACGCCGTCTGAAGATGAAGTCGCTGAAACGTTTTAACAGCTACCGCGTACAGGACAGTGTGAACGAGGATATGGACATTGAGTGTCGGAACAACCTAAACTGCGATCTATTACCCCACCGCGATCTATCACCCCACCGCGATCTATCACTTAGCCAAGATAGCGATGATAGTGATAGTTTGACTTGTTCTAGTGAGCTGGAAGAAAGTAGCGGTGAAGACAACAGGACAAAGGAAATAACAATGAGTGCAAATGATAGAGCAGTAGTGAAAATGACAGGTGTTGATGATAGTGATGAAAGTGAATGTAATGAGAATGAAGGAGTCACCATTCACATAGGCAATCAAGATGACAACTCTAACTATGTAATCAGTGGAAGCAATCACAAGAAAATAGTGCGCATCATTCACTCCAATGGGACTAATCTAGCTAAACAGAATTGTGCTACTCAAACTACTAGGGAAGAAATTCCCAGGAAAACTTTAAGGAAGTCTAAGTCCTTTATCCTTGAATCTAATAGAAAATTATTCCATTTCCACGATTCATCAAAAGATAAGTTATTAGTTGGATCACAGAGAAAAGATTCATCTGTCAGCTCCAAGACAGTTTCCATAAGCTCCGCAGATTTCATTAGCGATAGAACAGGTAATGGATCTCCCAATTTACGCGGAATAGAGGAACATCGTATATCTAATGATGAAACAACAGTCAGAACGATTCATACGTCAAAACATCTGTCTGCTAAAATACCTTGCAAAGAAGAGATTTCACCTAAACCTCCCATAAGGAGTCGGAACGGGTACAAGGTTGTACACTCCAAATCTGAAGCCTACATTGCTGTGTGTCCGAAAGCCAAGATTGCTGTTGTGAATAAGAATATCAATTTAGACTCTAAAACAGTCAACTTAAACTCACGTAAAGTGAATTCAGAGTTAAATGTAAACAAAGATCGTGTAGCGGCAATCAGAAGGACCAAATCTCGTAACGATGGTCAGATCTTCGGGTTTCGAATGGATGGCTTGCCGATGCGTAAGCTGACTCATTTACGGGTAGACTCTGACTCAAATGACTCCTCTTTAAAAGGAGAGTCAAAAGAGAGTGATAGCAGTGAAATAGATGAGCATAATAGCGATCTTATCCATATATCTAAGAGTTACGCAGAAGCCAAAGGAAGCCCACACAGAGTAGCTTTTCTGTGTCCATCTTCAGAGGAGGTGAGGAGGTGTGAGCATGCCTCCACTAAGGTGGTGGGAGGTGCTTTTAAGAGGTGTGTACAACTACTGAGGAGTAGATCAGCTGTTAGTCAGAGGGATAAACCTGTCATCAAGATGAGTCGGTCTCCTTCTACTAAAGTCATCGGTCCAGGTGAGTAAAGCAGTAGTGATCTATGTGATAAAATGTTGGTGAATTGAAGATAAAAGTTAATAGTGATCTAAATGTGACAAAAGTAGTTTGATTGATCAATTAAAGGGTTTGATTGATCAATTAAAGGTAAAAATTTATAGTAATCTATGTGAGAGATCGATTTTTACCATCGTAATTCGCTGTAACATTTTATTCATTATTCACTTTTCTAAAATATAATTATAACTTTACTCCTATTTTTAATGATAATCTAATAGAATCAAAGGTTTTTTTAAAATAAATTCTTTGCATTTGTCTGTACTAACTAGTTAGTTTCACCATTTCCTGTTAGTTGTCAAGTTATCCTAGTCTGTCTAGTGCCTTATCAACAGAGGAATGTTACTGGTAGGTGTTAGACGTACGTCACTAGCTGCATCTGGTGAATGCCTGCGATGTACTAACTGCATTATCACCTCAATTGAAAAATAAGTATTAATTATTTTTTCTGTGAAAATCAATGAAATATATTTTGAAATTAGATAATTTTTTTCTAAAATTTAGATTTTTTCACGTAAATAAATCTAAATTCATCTAAAGTCAAACTAAAACGCTAGGGATGACATTTTTGAACACAATTAATGACTACTGGTACTTGATTCTTTTGAACTATTACCATAACCAGTTGGTCTAGTGACTAGCTACTAGTGTGTGTTTGGTACTAGCTACTAGTTTCTGTTCTGGTGAATTAGAAACTAGTCTAATTTAATAACTTAATGAGACATGAAGCGGTAGAACAAATGCAGTCTATCTAAATTAACCAACTGTGAGAAGACCAGAGGTACTAGGATTAGTTCTGAGTTATCGGTCAGTTCCACATTTTCGATCAAATAAGAAAATACAATATAATAATAATTATTTAATTTTAATTGGTATCCCTATTTTTGTGCATATAGCCTAATAAACTAACTAACTGTTTAACAGCACCTAGTTTAAGTTGTTCCTTGTATATGTTATTTATCAAGTATTTATATTGTTATTCTTCACCAGAGTCTATAGTCCTAAAAGCTATAAGAGGACTTGTTGTCGCAATAATTAAGTACATACTATCAGTCAAAGAGGTAGCGGTACCTGTGTTCACGATAGTACAGATATCATACTAATTAATGGCAGCTTATAACTTTTAGAATTTATAATGATGGTATTGGTATTTTTATGTAAAGACATAATATTCCTTCCTAATTATTGATATTTTTTGTTTTAAAAGAAACTATTTCTGAATTAAAAACAAGAAGATATATATATTATATACTATTTTAGTAGTATTCATATACTAAATTTTCTGAGATGACGCATAAAATATCCGTATTTTATGTCTCCTAATCATTATGTATGTAAATGTAAGTAACTTGTGTGCATTAAAGCACAGTCTATGCACTAATGTGCATAAAAGTTAACAATTGTGGGTAAAATCTACTTAACAACTGTGGGTAAAATCTACTTAACAACTGTGGGTAAAATCTACTTAACAACTGTGGGTAAAATCTACTTAACAACTGTGAGTAAAATCTACTTAACAACTGTGGGTAAAATCTACTTAACAACTGTGAGTAAAATCTACTTAACAACTGTGGGTAAAATCTACTTAACAACTGTGGGTAAAATCTACTTAACAACTGTGGGTAAAATCTACTTAACAACTGTGGGTAAAATCTACTTAACAACTGTGAGTAAAATCTACTTAACAACTGTGAGTAAAATCTACTTAACAACTGTGGGTAAAATCTACTTAACAACTGTGGGTAAAATCTACTTAACAACTGTGAGTAAAATCTACTTAACAACTGTGGGTAAAATCTACTTAACAACTGTGGGTAAAATCTACTTAACAACTGTGGGTAAAATCTACTTAACAACTGTGGGTAAAATCTACTTAACAACTGTGAGTAAAATCTACTTAACAACTGTGGGTAAAATCTACTTAACAACTGTGGGTAAAATCTACTTAACAACTGTGGGTAAAATCTACTTAACAACTTATAGCTCTTGTGATATAATTTGGTCACTCAAAGTAACTAGGATAACTGGTTTTCGTAAACGTTAATGGTTAAATAATAATACCCCATTATTACTCTATCTCTACATGCCCCATTATTACTCTATCTCTACATGCCCCATTATTACTCTATCTCTACATGCCCCATTGTTACTCTATTTCTACATGCCCAATTATTTCTCTATCTCTACATGCCCCATTATTTCTCTATCTCTACATGCCCCATTATTACTCTATCTCTACATGCCCCATTATTTCTCTATCTCTACATGCCCCATTATTTCTCTATCTCTACATGCCCCATTATTTCTCTATCTCTTCATGCCCCATTATTTCTCTATCTCTACTTGCCCCATTATTTCTCTATCTCTACATGCCCCATTATTTCTCTATCTCTACATGCCCCATTATTACTCTATCTCTACATGCCCCATTATTTCTCTATCTCTACATGCCCCATTATTTCTCTATCTCTACATGCCCCATTATTTCTCTATCTCTACATGCCCCATTATTTCTCTATCTCTACATGCCCCATTATTTCTCTATCTCTACATGCCCCATTATTTCTCTATCTCTACATGCCCCATTATTTCTCTATCTCTACATGCCCCATTATTTCTCTATCTCTACATGCTTCATTATTTCTCTATCTCTACTTGCCCCATTATTTCTCTATCTCAACATGCACCATTATTTCTCTATTTCTACATGCCCCATTATTACTCTATCTCTACATGTCCCATTATTTCCTTTCTATTGTTTTTGTCCCCTTTACCCGTTTTGATTTATTGGCTTCTCCTTTCTAAACTGTTTTCGCTAAGTTTCCCAGGCTATTTTAATGCACTTTTTTGCCTCTGTAGGGCATTTTAGATAAGGTAAAATGTAGTATATTATAATCACATATATTTATTATATTATTCTAAAAAAGAATAGATAATGTAAATGTTTTTATATCCAATAGAGAAAGTGTCGAAAATTGTTAAATGTAATTTTATTAATTGTAGTAATGAATTTTTATTTAACTCTTAATAAATATACAACATATTTTTAATTTACATTTAATACTTAAAATACGATATATTTTAAGTTATATTTAATTCCTAAAATGTAATATAATTTAATTCATATTTATTCCTAAAATACAATATTATTTTAAATTTACATTTAATTCCTAAAATACAATATATATTAAATTTCAAAAATTCTTACAAATCATTAAAAATTTAATTAAAATCCATTCAGTAGTTTCAGAGTTACAAAAATACAAACCCTGATAATTACATAATCACCTCTAATAGTTGGGGATAATCGTGGTATTCAACACGGTGTCCTAATCCTAATCATTTTTATTATTTCTGTTCACTGACCTATAGCCTCAGAGTCAAGGTTCACTCAATCGTGAACAGTTTAAACAATGATATCATTGCCTCTAATATCAATGAGATGAAACTAATGTTCATTAATACCAAAATTACTAATTTTCGACTGGATGTCAAATTTTGCTTAATTTGGATGTCGTTACCAGTTTTGATCGGAGTTGTAACAACCATTCAAACTATCACCAACATTACCAGTTAAAACCATGCAGTTACCATACTCAATATATTTCTAGGTACACATATACAGAGTTCCGGTAACTTGTACTGAACATGTTTATTGTTATTTTTTATTTGGTCAATATTTTTCCTCACCACTTAAACAAAACTGGATTTCATTGTTTGATTTCTCTATCTTGTTTGTAAAATTCCTCTAGAACTTTGTGTTAGAATTCATATATTCGATATAATTTACTATTTTCGATTATTAGATATTGTTCTTCATGCCTAGTGGAATATTATTTGTATTGACTGTAAATAGATATTGTATGAATGTTCTTCACCGTAAGAGTTCATGCCTAGTGGAATATTTTTTGTATTGACTGTAAATAGATATTGTATGAATGTTCTTCACTGTAAGAGTTCATGCCTAGTGGAATATTATTTGTATTGACTGTAAATAGATATTGTATGAATGTTCTTCACCGTAAGAGTTCATCCCTAGTGGAATATTATTTGTATTGACTGTAAATAGATATTGTATGAATGTTCTTCACCGTAAGAGTTCATGCCTAGTGGAATATTTTTTGTATTGACTGTAAATAGATATTGTATGAATGTTCTTCACTGTAAGAGTTCATGCCTAGTGGAATATTATTTGTATTGACTGTAAATAGATATTGTATGAATGTTCTTCACCGTAAGAGTTCATCCCTAGTGGAATATTATTTGTATTGACTGTAAATAGATATTGTATGAATGTTCTTCACTGTAAGAGTTCATGCCTAGTGGAATATTATTTGTATTGACTGTAAATAGATATTGTATGAATGTTCTTCACCGTAAGAGTTCATCCCTAGTGGAATATTATTTGTATTGACTGTAAATAGATATTGTATGAATGTTCTTCACCGTAAGAGTTCACCCCTAGTGGAATATTATTTGTATTGACTGTAAATAGATATAGTGTGAATGTTCTTCACCGTAAGAGTTCACCCCTAGTGGAATATTATTTGTATTGACTGTAAATAGATATTGTATGAATGTTCTTCACCGTAAGAGTTCATCCCTAGTGGAATATTATTTGTATTGACTGTAAATAGATATTGTATGAATGTTCTTCACCGTAAGAGTTCATCCCTAGTGGAATATTATTTGTATTGAGTGTGAATAGATATTGTATGAATGTTCTTCACCGTAAGAGTTCATCCCTAGTGGAATATTATTTGTATTGAGTGTGAATAGATATTGTATGAATGTTCTTCACCGTAAGAGTTCACCCTTAGTGGAATATTATTTGTATTACCTGCTTACTAATGTTATATTCAAGTTCATGCATTCCTTTTTGTACCCGTAGTAACTTTTGTCTCTTCATTTAAATATTTTTTATTCATAACAAAGGTATATGGGTAAGATCGACTAATAAAAGTGAAAGATAAAAGAGAGATAAAAGAAAGATAAGAGAGAGAGAGAGAGATAAGAGATAACAGCATAGATGACAGGGCACACTAATCTTATCATTTTGTCCTTCAAAGAATTCTACTTATTACTTTTATTCATTTTATTTTAAATTTGCAATTATTTAAATATATTGATAACATTCTTTATTGTCCATGTTTCAGTGTTTTGCAATATTTTTCCAATTTACATTATTCAAATTTTATAACATTAGATAAAATGGACCGCTAGATTAGCGAATCAACGCTAGATTAGCAAACCAACGCTAGATTAGCGTTAGCGTATCTAACTATTGCACACAGTCGGTAAATCAAGCAGAGATTATTGTGCAATGAACCACTCAATAATTATTTAGAGTGTTAATAGTGTTCTGCAACCTTTTTAACCCTTTGAAGGTTGAGGTGTTCTCTTTCCCTTGCATCTTGTGTTATTTACCCTCAATGGAGTAAAGGTAACCTACTTACCTTTACAGGTTTTACTGGTTACCTTGGAAAGTGCAATGTTATTGAATAAATTTAATTTTATTGAAGAAATATTATTTTATTGAAGATATATACTATTATTGAAGAAACTGAATTAAATTGAATAAACTGAATTTTATTGAATAAACTTAATTTTATTGAATAAACTTAATTTTATTGAATAAACTTAATTTTATTGAATAAACCTAATTTTATTGAATAAACTTAATTTTATTGAATAAACTTAATTATATTGAATAAACTTAATTTTATTGAATAAACCTAATTTTATTGAATAAACTTAATTTTATTGAATAAACTTAATTTTATTGAATAAACTTAATTTTATTGAATAAACTTAATTTTATTGAATAAACTTAATTTTATTGAATAAACCTAATTTTATTGAATAAACTTAATTTTATTGAATAAACTTAATTTTATTGAATAAACTTAATTTTATTGAATAAACTTAGTTTTATTGAATAAACTTAATTTTATTGAATAAACTTAATTTTATCCAAAAAATATAACTTTTTCAAAGAAACTAAATTTTCTTTAAATATAGTGGCTATTGCTTGAATAATTATAATGTAAAATCGAATAGTCATATATTTTTCATCAATAAAATATACCATTCATTGTACCCTATCTAATCCATCCCATTTTATCACCATGGTTCATTCATTATACTCCCATTCATCATGCGATAGTTTTCAGTTTATTGTTCTCCGTGTCAAATACTGTCAAGGTGATGGTAATTCATTATAGTGATTATAGTACTTTTTACGATAATTTATAGTAGTGATTATAGTACTTTTTATGACTCCATGACACCTTCCATGCATTGTCTTTTTCCATATTTTAGGAACAATTAAGTTATCGGATATTTCCGATTTTTTTATGTTCTGAATTATTGTACTTTTCCAGTTTTTCGATCATTTATGGTAAACTATATAATCTAACTTTTTAACTCAATATTTTAATTGGTATCAATGATACCTGCAGGTATCATGGATACCAATTAAAATAACGTTGTAAATTAAAATTTATAAATATTTAAAATAAAAATATGAGGGATATATTGTGTGATTTAATTAATATCAGAGAAATGTCCTATATTCGTTAATAAAAATTTTTCTGATGGTACTCATAAATGTAAAAATTAATTCCACTACCCCTATTTCTCCTGCTCTGTTGGCACACATAACACTGAAATTCTCTCCGTGTGATTATACGTATTTAGTTCGTTTTAACGCCATTAGTTTTAATAGTGATTATGCAAAGCAATAATTGTAGCTCTACCTTATTAACCATCTTTTTATTCGTTTTTCCCTACTTTTTTCTCTGCAATCATTGAAGTCAAGGCCACAGTAGGGTAATTTTTAGCCATTATATACCATTGAATTGCGGAGTTTCTTCATCAATTCTCACCTATTACTTGCTATGGAGTTACAGGGTAATTTGCTGCCATTTTAGGGTAATTTTATGCTATTTTAGGGTAATTTGATGCCATTTTAGGGTAATTTGATGCTATTTTAGGGAATTTTATTGCTATTTTAGGGTATTTTTATGCTATTTTAGGGTATTTTAATGCCATTTTAGGGTATTTTGATGCCATCCTAGGGTTTTCAGAGGGTAATTTGGATAACATTTTAAGGTATTGATTTTTAGCTTAGAAACAAGCATATTTAAAAAAAAAATTATGCATTTTCATGGGACGAATTTTTTAACGCCTTGTAAATATCTGTAAAAAATAGTTTTCAAAATTAGCTAATTCAATATGTTGAATTAAATTAAACATAAATTAAAAGTTTTGTTTCCTCAGTCATAAAATAGAATTTATTTAAAGGTCCACGGTGAAGGTATTTTTAAATACCCTCCTAATATAGTGAAATAAGTATTAATTACTTATAAATCACTCAGTGAGAATTCATCCATTATATAAATAAAATAAATGAACTTTGAATCCTTGATCTTCAACATAGCTGGTTATTTGAATTCCTTATAATGTTTTCATCTTTTGTTTTGTGTTTTTTCTTGTTACAGTTGACTTCTTTGAAGCATGTGTATGTACCGTGTGCGTTATCCTTACTATGTCACGTACATACAATATGTGACCTGCATATTACGCACACAAACAAAATACGTACATAAATATTGAAAGTACACATACATATATATTATACATACACAGAAACATTATGTTATTCAACCTAATTTTTTATATCCTTTTTATAATAAGTGTTACAATATCTATTGATTACTCTCTAGTGTATTTAAACTGCATATCATACTAACGGTTAATAAACAGCTCGTGATTAGCATTACAATTACAGATAGCAATAACAAACTCATGATGAGACAGTGTGGCGAACATGTCAGCCAACAGAGAGTTCATTGAGAGAGTGCTGTGACTCTGTGAGTCGTAAGACTGTTTGTGTTCCTTTCTCTGTCATTGTGTCATGTACATTTAGAATCAATGATTGTATGTACAGTATACACTGTATTACAGTGTATACACTGTACTGTATACAGTACACTGAACTATAATACAGTAATTTATTCAGTGTACAGCATATACAGTGTGCATTATTTATACTGGATTCATCATACAGTATACACTTAATACAGTGTGTAGTTTATACATTAACTGTATTGAGGAGAAAGTAAAGAAATAAGACTTTATATTCCATAGAAAACTAATACAGTTAGTAATAACAATATGCAATACCAAATTTTTTTCTATTTTATGCTTTACCTGTGATATGCTTTACCTGTGATATACTTTACCTGTGATATGCTTTACCTGTGATATGCTTTACCTGTGATATGCTTTACCTGTGATATGCTTTACCTGTGATATGCTTTACCTGTGATATGCTTTACCTGTGATATGCTTTACCTGTCGTGCTTTACAATACTGACGAAATGTCTCACGCACAATAC